>JAULBM010018977.1:0-11430 GCA_032357055.1 Geukensia granosissima | reverse complement strand
TCAAATACATTTTAGCAAATAATAGCCACTTTTATCCAGGTGAGCGATCACAGGCTCTCAAGAGCCTCTAGTTTAGTATAAAATTGAGTATGATTAAAAATTGTTTTTCTTTTATGTACCGGTCTACTCAAAAAATCTCGCATACCTTTGTAGAGGTTTTGGGCAATACGGAAAAGCAAATTGACAAAAATTCTTGAATATGTAATGCGTTAAATATGTGAGTTTATAGGGTGCGTCACATTTGGGGGAATTTGCATAATTTTTTAGCTGTTGCGTAAAGGTATTCAATCTTTTTGAGGACAGTTAGAGTTTAATTAGCCCGTGTGGGTTCAGTTTTATACAAAAGATAATATTCTTTAATAATTGTAAAATTATTGCATAATTTGATAACCGAGTTTACTTATAGGACTGGGACTACATTCAAGGATTGATGGCAAAAGTTGGTAGGGACGGTTTAAAAAGTAAAGTTCTACATTTAGATGCAGATTCTGTTGGAATGCAACAAGTAGATTTGGCTGATATTATCATAGAACCACATAAATTAGAGGAAGCTAGAGAAGCAAGCTCTGGGGCCGCTGCATTATATCAGTGGGTATGTAACGTAGGAGTGTGCATCTGTCATATTACATTACAGTCATTAAATACCATAGTTAAAAGTCACTGCTATTAAACATTCCACTGTGAAAAGGTCACTCATTCAATTTCCAATGTTTTATATTTAAGGCACAGACCATGTGATTTAAGTAGTGATTTGTGTTTCTTCCAGATTTGTTTATTTGCTCGCATTGCCAGCGAGATGTATATTCTTGTGACGTTGACACAAGATCAAACGTTGTCTGGATGACTTGTGGCCTTAGACTTAAACGATTTTTAAGTTTTATTGTTTCATAATGTTTTGCATGCGTGGAAATATTCATGTGATAAATAGTACGATCCATACTTGCTTCCTGTTGGTACAGGATTAGGCATACAATCGAGCCTCTTCTGGACGTAAACGATAACGATACAGCGCACATGTAAATTACAGTATACAATGCATATACATATAAAACTGCAAATGAAAAAAATCTCCCGGGGTCATACTCCGTCTGCGTAAATAGTGATTTTACACTTGATTCACAATGGTGAAATGCCTATGCATATTTCTCCCTTGCCCCTTGTTCGAATAAATTTATATACAAAAGTGAACTTTATAACATTATATTGCGATCTTTTTATATATTGTCTTCATTGGCGTCAACATTAACTCTCTGCATCAGTAATTTAACACTGTTCTGGACAAATTTGGCATTCCAAAAATGAACCACCTTATTTTTTATCGAACAACCCTAAACTTTTGCGACAAAGAAATTTAGGTTCCAAAAATTTCAAAAAAAAATTTGGGGGGTATATCCCCTGCAACTAGTTTTCTGAAGCCAATAAAATTGTTTTTCCAAAATTGGAAATCACTTTTCAATTTTACATAAAAACGTTAATTCTCTGCATCAATAATTTACATAAAAACTAAGTTTCAGTCAATTTTGTCCTACTTGCTGTACATAATTTATTATTTTAGCATTTTCACTATACCATGTTTTCTTTGGCTATTAATGAAATCTAAACAGTAAGTCATGCCGGGCGAGTTTTGATTGATGTCTTAGTTTAAGAAAACCAATTTTTTTATCAACTGTGTCTTGATTTTAACCAGTTGTCTGAAACAGCTAGTACATTTTCGAGGTCGTACATCTTCTTGTGTCTTGTTGTATTTGTTATGGTGTGCGTATTACGGACCGACTTCAAAAGTTAAATCTTTTGCAGTTGGTTTTAAAGGTATGATTTTAAGTAATTTTGTCACTGCAGTATTCCAAGCTAAGTGGGTTGGGTGGGGTTGAGTACTCAGAAACATTTTTACCCGCCACATACTTTATATGCCTATCCAAACGTGTGATCCAGTAGATGTCGTTATTTTTATGTTTTACATTGTATACTTTTCTGGTTGATAGTTGTTACATTTGGATATCATCAGTTTTTATTATTTTTATACTTAAACACTTATTTATCGCAGACGTTTAGCTCTTAACATATTAATAAATAAATTTGAATTATTAACTATTCACAAATACAAATTATCTTTGACATTTATTGTACCAGAATGATTGCATTCTTTGGAACTGCATTTATTGCGTACAAATTTACCAATGTTAAAAAAAATGGTGAATTTTATATCGTCTTGTCAGTAGCATTAGAACCAAAACATAGGAAGTCCGAGATATAAACATAGTAAAGAAGTGCATTTACTCAAATCCAAACAAACCGAAATAGGAAGCCAAACCGACGACAGGGAATCTAATTAGTACAATACGTGACGAAACCTTTTCGTATTTTCGGGGCTTTAGACTTTAAACAAATGCAAACAATTTCTGTTAAACAATGTTGATAGATTTCATGTTAGACAAGTCTGACAACAGGGATGGTTAATACCATCGGGGACCTCTAGTCTCCCAGCAGAGGCATCGAACCAGTTGTTCCAAAATTCACGTTTACCAATGTTGAAGGTATTTTTCATGTTCGTGCACACCCTATATATCAGATGACCTGCGGTTACTCTGCTATTTAATGGAGAACAAAAGAAGGAAAATGCAATATTTTAGTCACAGTTTACAAAAACTGCTCATATTGACACGATATTTAATTTATATTACAACATACTAGAAAAAAAGACCAACGCTATCTTCCACATTTTTTTGTCTTCATGCAGCTGTTGTCAGTTTTGTTGTTCGTTTATTTTGATAAAGATGTTATTTGACGTTGTTTATGTGTAAGTACTATACTTACAGTTTTGGCAATTCTGACTATGTTGTAATACCAAATATACGTTTATATTTCAGGTAAAGCATATTTGCACCGAGAAGAAAAGTCAACAAACTTCAGTTAATTCAAGTATCATAAGTGAAAAAATTCCAAAGAAATTGAAAGTCAAATATCCAATGAAGGCTGATCAAAACGACAGGACAAAAGCAGGAAAGTCTGTACAACCTGAAAAAGCGAAATTTGGACAGTCGACAAAGGGGAATACTGGCCAAAACAACCTGAAGAAAACAGGATCGAATGCGAAAATGAAAGAACTGCAAGAACTTAAGCATGCACGTACGCGTGAGACAAACATTTCATCACAACACCGACTTCCAAAGCCTGAAAAGAAAACGGATAATATTATTGGTCTGAGGATTATCAATGAAAGACCATCACCACAATCTAATTCACCAGGAAGTAAACGATCACCAATGCAAAAATCTCCTGCTTCAAAAAATAACTCACCAGCTCAAAAGTCTTCTAAAACCAATACTCCTACCCAAAGATCACCTGTTACCAAACAACGATCCCCATCAGAGAAATCTCCAGCCAGCAAATATATGTCTCCTGCTCAGAAATCACCAGTACATAAATCACCATCGAATAGGTCACCGAATCAAAAATCACCGTCCCAAAAAACAAAAAAGTTGCCTATGGAAGATCCACCCATGCAACGTTTTCATGTGATTAAATCACCAAAAAGGAACTCTCCGCCTATTCTTCCCTCAGACGCCCCTCCACACAGATCTCCTTTACAACGCCCAACTGAGGATGAATACCTCTCTCCGGTGGCTTTATCGCCGATTCCGCAGTCGGATCAAGAAACATTTAATACTTTCTCACCAATATCGGCAGATGAGAAATAATTCAACCAAATTAATCCAAGAAATAGTTAATCTTTAATGTGACTGTGGAATACGGAAAAAGTTGTTAAAAGAATCAACTTCTCAAGTTCACACAAAATACACATATGAAACATTTTACATCAATAATCAAGCTGTCTTTGTTTTGTGCAAGATGATACTGAATCGTCCTGCCAAGAGAATTTAGATAGTTCAATGAAATGTCTAAACGGTAAAAAAAAAACTTTAAACAGTTCTAGAGCTGTACACATAGTAAAAGGCAGTATCTACAGCATAAAACATGTCTGGTTCTTTGGATATATATATATATATTTGATTTCATCCTTAATAAGAACTGAGTTGTTGTATAAATATTGTATACAATATTTTTCTATTGTGGAATGTACGACACAAAATCGGAACGAAATAGATTTTACCTTAGTTAATCACACCCACAGTTAGTACGATTATTGAGGGTCAGATTTCATTGAACAATTTATTTTCCCTTGTCCGTGCATGTGTATGACGATGTGATGTAGGAGCATTATATTGTCAAACATAGCTGAGAGCAATACTGGAATAAAATTATATATGGGATTACATACAGTAGCTTTAAATTTTATGTTATGCATAATCAGTATACATTGAGTATTTCAAAAATGGACAAGTCTGTTAGTCATCAATTTTCAAAGGTGCATGCATTCCTAAAATATCTTAAATCTGCGAAGCAAATGACAAAAAACCTATTTTGCTGTGCTACGGAAAATTTTGCCTTTTCAGGTTTCCTCGAACGCAAAATGTACGAATTAAGTGCACGTTGGTTACAAATGATTTATTCATGTACGTGCTTTACTAACATCGATGTGACTATACACCGGCTTTGTCTACTGAGTAACACGACGGGTGCGACTAGTAGAGCAAGGGTTGCTTGCTCTTTCGGAGTTTCTGAACTACCTAAGTTTTACAGGATTCGTGTTACTTTAGCTCTAGTTTTTAGTGTAATTCTATGTGTGCTATGTTTGTATTTTGTTTCTTTTCTGTAGTTCACGGTCTTGTATGTCTTCTGATGTAAAGATTTATGTCTGTCCTTTTAGTATCTCCGAATCCTCTTTAGAAACAATCCTGGGTCTGCTTCTTTAACAACTTTTTATGCCAAAAATCCAGTATGACTAATATGAGACCAATAGTATACTCTGTAAAATAAGCTCCAATTTTACTATTATAAATGTACTTGAAAATTCAAATTTAAAAAATCTTTTTTTTCTTACAACCAAACATTAATTATTTTACGATTTCAAGTTTTTACATACATTTAAGACGGCGTTCAAGTTTCGGCACATGTTGTAATGGGGAATATTTTTACCGTAATATTAAAATTGAAAAGTAAATGAGGGATTGGCAATAGCAAAAAGATTTTTATGCATTTTTTGTGGTGGCAAATTTCGTTTAAGTGGTTAAAAAGAGTTTCTGAGGACGCTAACAAGACATATTAACATAAACTAAATATTTTAGTACAAAAGAACATCATATTTAAATCGACACTATTCGAATATTT
Organism: Geukensia granosissima; assembly: GCA_032357055.1. Lineage (NCBI taxonomy): Eukaryota > Metazoa > Mollusca > Bivalvia > Mytilida > Mytilidae > Geukensia > Geukensia granosissima. The sequence goes on along the minus strand of JAULBM010018977.1, from coordinate 6,201 downwards.
AGAACAGCATGTAAAATTAAGGGGATACCCAACCCCTGAAGGAAATAACTCTGTAAGATCATCTAAACGTTTTAATCAAGTATCATTTAATATTAAAATTTATGCATCTCAGTGATCAAAATTTTTGATGATGAAATTACTATATATCTATTGAAATGATTCCAGAGAAATGTGTGGTTCAAATTTCTTGAAATTTTCATGTTTTCCTTCTATCTTCAAAGTAAATGTCTAAACAAAATATAAAGAAAATTAATCAAGTAGAATTTATATTTCTGATGGTGTTGGGTACCCCCTTAATATAAACCATAATGACAAATTCAAACATTTCACATCAGTATTGCAGATTTAAGTTTTATTTTGAGTTCAATTACAGGGCGGAAAAAATCCTTCGTGAACCTAGCTATTCGTTTTGCATTTGTTCATCTTAGTCTGTGTCAATTTTTATCGCGACTTCATCTTCCCTCCGCTCCTCACCAATTAATAAAAGAACACGGTCACATAATCATTACGCTCTTACATAACTGCCAGTCCTTGTTGGAAAGTCTCAGCTTTTATTCCTCAGTGGAAATTTGATCAGAACTTGGGCTCAATTTTCAATCGAATTCAAGTAGATTTTTCATTAATCTCGGAAATGAAAAAAACATTTTAATGTACGTTACAGGCACAATTTTTATATTAGATTAGTGAGGATCATAGATTAACGTACGGATTGCAATTATAAAAAAAATTATGCGACCCATTGTTAAACATTAATCGGATGACATGCTTCTATTTTGCTGAGTGATTTTCTTTTTTTAAATTTCTATGCATACAAAAGCTTTGTCGAGGATAAACGACCTATATTTTAGACAAAATCTTGGCAAGAATTTTTCATCATATTCTTTCAACATTCATTTGGTGATTTTGTATTTTAACTCCCCCGTAGAGGTACCGCATAAAATTTTCCTGATTATTTTTCTCCTATTCATAACTTTATTGAAGATCAAAATGCATAGTTGTCCTTCATTCACCTCCTTCCGATAGAAAAATATGTGTCAATGCTTAAACAGGGGAAATTGTTAAAATGTAAAAATGTGTGAAAATCTTTATTTATAATATATGTTCATATAAAAGATGAAATTTACGACATTAACGACCATAAACTATTTGATTTTCAAGTGGGTGATAATATTTTAGTGTTCAAAGTTGTTGTTTTTAACAGCTTTTCCTGTTTCCACAAATTTTAAAGATCTTCGGGTATTTCAGTGTGTCCATGTAACCGAAATTTTTTATCTTCTGCAATCACAATTTCAATCTTTTGAAAAAAAAACAATACTCATACAACAAATTACTAGTACTACGCTATTTAAAATGAGAATCACCGTAAGGTTTTTAATCTTCGAGCATATAATTTATTTAAGATCGGGAGAGTTAGAAAGGTACCATAATATGTAGATTCATTTTATAAAAGTTGATGCACGAATATTTTGTCCGCTCACTTTATTTGCCAGACGAGAAAATAAAGCCCAAAACTCCCTTAGATATTGAAAGGTTCCTGTCTAAGCATATGTTCAACAAAATCTTGATGCGTATCGCAAGTAACAGCCATATGTCATAAAAATGTTGTCTTTTCGAAACCCTAAAAATTATATTTTAGGGTTTAGGGAAATGAAAAAGACGGAAAATGATAAAAATTCTCGGAGTGCGTTCTTATTGTAAGATTTGTATTTTGTCCGAATAAACTATCTAATATCAAGAATGAAAGGTTCCGATATAATGTGAATGCAGCTGCGTTAGCACAAGTATTTGCGCAATGTTGCTGAACTTTATTTTGAAACCACTGGGTCGATGCCACTGATGGTGGAGCAGAAGTCGCCAAAGGTATTCGCGAGCCCAGTTGTCAGATCTGTATGACTTGATAGATCTCAAGTGTTAAGTCCATTACAACCGATTTTCATCGTGTGTTTTCATTGCTGTTTTGTCAAACCACTGTTCCAGGTTAGGGGAGGGTTGAGCGCTCACAAACTGATTTATCCCCGCCACATACTTAAATGTGCCTGTCCCAAGCCATCAACCTGTAGTCGAGAGGTTGTCGTTGTTTAAATAGCCATTGATTGTTATTCGTTCAATAGCTTTTGTCGATTGTCGTGATTTATGAATAGTTTCACATTTTGATTATGGGGCCTTTTACAGCTTCCCCTATGGTATGGAATCCCTTGGAAGGCCATAATGGGTACTGTAGAAGGTTGGATTCGACTATCGACTGTCGAATGTGAACTTTTCATAAAACACGATAATCGAAACTAATGTAATTGGTTAAAAAAAATGGTAAACAAATAAACACGACAATCGACATAATCTGTTGAAAAAATGGTATACAAATAATAATGAATGAACAATCAAACAACGGCAACCGCTGGGTTGGGACAGGCACATTAAGTATGTGGCGGGGTTACACCGGTTGTGATTCCGAGAAGTGGTCAAGTTATCCACAACGAGTGTAGATACACTGATTGGATCAACCAGTTCATGAAGGGGACCATACAACCATACAATCGAAAGAGGGAAAACTTCAACATTGATTGAGCGTATCCTTGTTTTAGCTTTTTATACGCGACAACAGCTATGCTCAATTCCGAAAATCCTGATACTTGGAACAATAAGAAAGTTGAAGTCATCCTATTTGTCATAAATCTTAGAAACAAGTTTACCATCTTGATCTATTTCGAGGAATCAATATAGGAATGAAGCAGATTTTATCGAGTGTGTGGTATGTTTTATTTCTAGTTCGTAGGGATATATTTGGTTGAGTTAATCACTGAACGTAGAATTATTTAATGACAAAACATTATCGATATAGCGAAAGGCAAAATGAAAATATTTGGCTAATTTCGTTTTGTTACTGCGCAAGAGTCACTGGATAAATTCTGCTTCTTACGAGTTCAAAAACAAGTCGGCTAGAAGGGAAGCACAATTAGTGCCAGTTGGAATTCCAACGGTCTGTTTAAATACCCATTTTCCGATAGTTTGAAATTGCATGTTTTCGTAGGTAATTGTGATGTAGGTGAACAAATACAAGTATGGGCTCTTAGAAGCCCATATTAATGTCTGCTTTTTATCGTATAATGTTTTAATTTTATTTTTTGTCTAAGGCCATCAAGCAATAACAATGGTTTGAGTCATTCTAAACTTTAAGTGTCATTATTATATCTTCATTTATATACACATATTGATAGAAGTTCAACATTTCTCCATATCCCACGCATATTACTGTAAAAATGTTATGATGCTTTCTGGTTGTTTATCAATGTCTCACCAGTTTAACTTGGAAATACTTTTAAAAAAACTTGAGTTTGCAAGAATATATGATTAAGGGGTCAGAACTTCCTTGAGCTTTTCCCAAAATATTGTATCTCCGTGTGGATCATCCGGAAACTCAATGTAAGATCGAGACTGTACAAGTTCCATTACATGCAATGGCATATTACTGGAATGTACTTGATCTAGAAAAACTAAAAATAATATGTTTTCTTTTTCTCTCGCATAAATACTCTCCATTCTTGCCATGTTGTATTCAAACATACACCAGTATGAGTCAAGAAAGTTGACTGTCATGATAATAACCACCTTTCTGCTAGCATGAATAGCGGAAGTTATATTAGAAGCAATATCATTTCCGGGTAGGAAATCCCTTTTGTGAATACATAACCTTAATCCAACTTTGTTTTCAAGATAATCTATAAGTTTCTTATAAACAAATTTTGAATCTTTATCTGCGTATGAAATAAACGCATCGTATTCATATATCCTGGTGTCAGCGCACGTCGGAGCATGGACACTGCCTTGATGTTTGCTTTTGATCATATAATACAGATAACGTAATTTCCATCGATAACGGTATATCAAACCCCAAGATAAAATTGCAATAAACAAAACAATGGCGGCAACTATGGTTATAATTAGAGAGATGTACGACGAGCATTTCCTCTCTAATTCAGTTTGTATTACTTCTATATTTTCAAAGTTCATCTTGATCTTTTGGTGCTGGCAATAAGTAGATTTTAAATGTCTAAAATGAAATTTGTTTTCAGCGACCCATTTGATAAAGTCTATGGTATCACATGTACAAAGTAGTGGGTTTCCACTGATGTCTAATTTCATCTTTACGCTGGATGTAATCGTAGCTCTTATTTGTTCCCTAGCGTTGCCATCTAAGGACGAAAATCTGTTGCTAGAAAGATCTAAAATCAGTAAATCTGTCATATGACTTAGTTGGAATGTAATGTCGTCCAACATGTTGTAGCTTATATTTAAATATTTCATCCGTGTTTGGCTTTTGAATAATTTCCAAGGAATTGATGCAATTCTGTTGAAAGACAAATTAATATCTTCAAGTTCTTTGACATTTTGAAATATTTCGTCATTGACGTACTCTGGTATTACAAATCCTAAGAGATTATTTTGGATATACAAAGTTCGCAAATGTTTTGTTGTTTCAAAAAAATATCTTGAAATATTTCCGCAAAAATTGTGTGATAAATCTAAGTGCTTTAGGAAATTTAAACCAACTAAAGGTCCGATCCATGAGTAAAAGATATTGAAACTAGCATCAATAAATTCTATCTTATTGCTTGAAATTATCAGACCTGGGATTTCATATCGTAGATTGCAATGTGTATATATTAAAGCTGTTAGATTGGGTGGTACTGGAAACAATGGAGTTCTGTCTCCGTCTTGGTTGATTCGGAATGACATCAAACCCGGTATCTCTGTTAAGCTTTCGGGTACATCACATTGTTTAAGTCTGCAATATTGTTCAGATTCACAGTGTTCTGGTTTTTCAGTTGGACTATGGGAAGCAAATAATGATGACAAGTTGGCAAATTGTACGGAAACCCGTGAAACGTCTTCAAAATAACTTCCATAAGAAAACTCGTTATCACCCATATAAATTTTTCGCAGTGTAGATGGGAATTTTGTCAGCACTCCTCGATCAATAAGTTGAATTCTATTGCTTTCTACCCGAATCTCTTCTAATGATGTATTTTGTAGAAATTGGAAATTGCGTCGTGTAATTTTTGTATTCATTTCAAAGGTTTGATGAACTTTGCTTACGTTTAAAATCTTGATGGATGTATAGGGTAAATCATCAGTGACGTTCTGTATACCAGCAAATTTAAGGCATCTGTTATAGGAAACATCTAGAAAGGTCAGATTCTGCAGTTTCCGGAATGTTCCATTTTCTATGAAGTTTAAAGAACAATTTGATAAATCAATGGTTTCTAGATTTGGTAAAAGATGAAAAGTTTTTTCCGTAAGGCCTACCACCTTGCACTTCCCCGTAAACCCAGATACGTCCAGGTCTCTTAAATAAGGCATACCCCAAAAATGATTCCTCTTTGATTTCATTGGCGTGAAGTCCATTTTTACTGTAACCAAATAAGGTGTCTCTGTAAAGTTAAGGCTTAACGAATCAACTGGATTTACTTTAAAATTAAGTACACGTAAATTCTTTAGAAAGGAAAAACTTTCTTCATCTACTTTTGATATATTGTTATTGTTTACAAAGAGCGTAGTGAGGCTGACAAGTCCGATAAATGAGCGTGACCCTATACTTTGTATTAGATTAAACGATAAATCCATCTCCAGTAAACGACTGTTGTTTTCAAACTTACCATCTACAATATCTTGAATGTTGTTGAAACTTAAATCTATTTTAATGACGTCGTCTTCAAAGTTTGGCACTTTTTTAAGGTGTTGGTGTGAACAATCGGCTTCAAATAACGATTTGCCTTCCTGCCAAACACGACATTGACATCTTGAATCAAAATAACATTTCATTCCTGAGACTTTAGTTCCCAACAAAAACAACATTGCAATGACTGGGATTTTTCTCATGTTTTTGTATCCTTCAATTATAAATTAACACACATTACTTTCTTTCAGTATTAAGTACTTTGAATAATTCTATAAATATACACTTCCGGTTAGGATCATTTGTTTTATTACAATGTTTCCTGGTAGATTTAGCTCACTTGATTTACATACATATTCAACTGAATTTAATTTTGAAAAATATTTTGTTTACTCTTAATCTGTGATATTTTATGTGGATTAATCTAGTTTTATCTGGATATATACGAAGTTAAGGATGTTCGCTACTCAATTTGAAAATAAATAGCTTTTAAAAAGACTGTCATAAATATGTAGTGCTTTACACTA
>JAULBM010018966.1:0-11430 GCA_032357055.1 Geukensia granosissima | reverse complement strand
TTTCCGGCAGCCATGTTGACGGCCTCTGAGGCTGTTGACCACTGGGAACACACTCGTATATTTCCGTCATTCTTCGGGAATACTTCGGAAAAGGCCGATGTGATCAGATTGGGGCTGGTATAGAGAGACAGACCGAACACTTCTAAAATCACTCCTTTACCATAAATAGCGAGCTAACGCTCGCTTATTATATTTTACAAAAAATTTCTTGACAACTAAAATTGATTAATGCAAAATCAGGTACTTCCTGTCATGGTAAATTTATTTTTTTTCAGTTTTTGATTAGCTGAAATAGTAAAAATAATTAGGTCAAACGGAACTGAACAGATCACAGCACTAAAAATTTCAAATAAAGTGTCAAGTATAACGGCCCATTTCCGTTATTGAAACCTAACCATTTGCCCCAACATTAACCTTACTGAAAGTACAATCTAGCTGGAGGAAATTTTCTGTATTAACAGCATTAAAATTACTTGCCCACAAAGCGAAAAGTTATGCAGGGGACAAAATCCAACACCCCTCTAAGAAAATTTCAAACTTTTTTCTAAAATTATTACCATTATCAAAAATTTTCCTAGCGTGCGCTTAAAAATTCAGTTAAGACTATTAAATGGTTTAAAACATTATTAGCTTTGAATTGATGATTCAAATAATTTTTTTATATCATATTACTTGAACATAATTATCTGTTTTCATTACTTCAGAATAAAGTGTAATATCTATTCTTATATACAAATTAAATTAAGTATGAAATCTTCAAAAATCTAACTATAAATTGAAGTAATCTTACCATAAGCGTAAACCAGATGAAATATCATTAAAAGTATAATAAAAGACAACATGTTGTAAATCCGATGTCCGTCAGGGTCGAATGAGGAAAATATTACTTGTTTTCTACATATATACAGCAGTCGTTTGAATCACTTATTTATTCTGAGGGCGATTATCTTTCGTCAAGTATATTTTAATATTTTACACTTAAAACAGGAAGTATTATTTACAGTTTTCATCGCTACTTTGTTCAGCGATGAAGTGATTTTCTATAAAATCAAATGTCTGTTTCGAAGTACCAAATTTCAAATGATATGTATTTAAACAACAGTATAATTCACTAAAACACAAAATAACAAAATCGTATTAAAAAATAAGAAAAAAACTGCAAAGAAAATTTGAAATGAAAACATGAAGTGGGATATTGTGATTTGGAAGCGAAAACATTAGAGTTATAAGTATTCGAAAAAAACAACACAAATACATATGATATTCATCTACATGTACGTTGAACTGGTTACTCTAAGCATTATATACCCCCCACCCCCAAAAAGAGAAAATTAAAAAATTACAATAATAATATCATGTCCTTTCTGCAATGTCTGTATTACTTCCAAGTTGCAAAGCAGTCGCGCTTTGAACAAATTCCCTTTCTTTCATTGTCTTATTGTTATTATTTTAAGATGGCAAGCTCTTGTGATTAAAACAAATTTCTAAGGTGGTTTAAAGCGATGTTGATTAACTGACTATCTAAGAAAAAATTAACAGCAAAAACGTGGTTATAAAGAAACAAAAATTCGATTTTTCTAATTTCTGAAGTACATTAATGTTGGAAGGGACGATATTCTCTTTTTGATACACAATAAGTCTCGGTAAACCATATCAAATGTATTGGGATTATCTAGTAATCCATTTTTTAAATAAAGATTTATTTCAATAAAAATATTGGTCAATGAGAATATGATTGCTTCCTGTCTTTTCTGTAATATATGAACGACTTCTTGTTTTACCAAAGTTCTGTGTGAGGGTTGATCTTTCACAGTGCTTGAGATTGTATCTATTTATTTTCGTTTACGGAATATTTCTATAGAAGATTCTCTCTGTCCTTATAAAAATAAAGTTATTGAGTTTGATATTTTACTACATACTTATTTGCGCCACTTCAGTTGAAAACAAGCTTTACACAATAAAGTTCATTTTGATGCATGGAGATATCTTTACGTATGGTCATTTGAATTTTCATTTCTGCATTTTTGAAAGTCCGCCTGTCTGCCCGTCCGTCATACTTTTCTGGTGACTGAAACTCCTGCTACATTTTTAATTATTTTTTTTTATTATAGAATAGTTTCATATTACATGTGGATGACTATAGCCTTTCGAGACATTTCGATTTTGAACCAGCGGTCCAAATAAGGGACCCAAAAGGTCGAATTCTTATTTAAAGCATATGACATTTTGAATTTGACTACTCCATTCTGCCATGTTTCGATCTCATGTTTTAACAATATTTCTACTGATGAGAAGTTATTCCTTACAATCTGACTTTATGACAGTTATACAGAATAATTAAATATTATTGCAGTGAAATATAAGAAATATTTTGCTCTCTGCAATATGGACTATAATAAGTAGATAGTGTTTGTGTGAGTAATGTGGGGTGGCTGTTACATACTTCTTCGTGCTTGAAGTGTATGCTTTAATATTTCCATTAACATTATCTAAAAAATTTCAAAATCCTAAAATTTTGAAAAAGGCCGCAAATGGTAGATATCCTTTCCGATGTGAAAACTTCTTTGTTCTATGTTTCTATCTTGGTCTTCCCAAGTATTGGCTCTAATGCTGCTGATAAGAACTTTCTGCTTGGATCACGTGTCCAGCATTGCGATATTTACAGTTTTACGGCATTATTTAACATGTTATATGGAATATGTGTTGAAAAGGTGGTTTCTATTTTTCTACTTTTACTCTAATATATTATACTTAACTACATCTTAATCTACGTCACTAAAAGACAGGTTTAGACAATTTTTTCTTTAATTCATACGAATTTGTTTAGCACCTACCTATCTGATGAGGATACTTCAGGAAAGTGCTTTGCATGCAAAAGAAATCATGTGGTTTAACCGGAACATGTTCCATTTTTATTTTTAAAATTAATATAGCATACGAGATGCAAAGGACATAGTCCACAACGACAAGACAAACTAGAAACAAACAAAAGGGAAAAAACGGAACCAATAACACCACCAGAAATAAAAACAAAAGAAGCAGGGGAAACAGAAAGAATGCAACATAACTATTTGCAGTTTAGAATAGGAAAGTTGAAATCATCCCGTTTGCCGTAAATCTTAGGAATAATTTTATTTGCTTGCTCTATTTCGAGAAATGAATTTGAAATAAATTTATCAGAGTTTTTGTTCTCTTTAATTGGTCGAGATTTTCTAGGATAATCTACTATTGTTTAATGACAAAACAATCATCAACATAGTGGAAGACAATATGTAACGATTTAATTAATTTCTATTTGTTATTTTGTAGGAGTCGTCCTAAGATAAATTCAGCTAGTTTCTGACTTCAATGATCAAAAGTTACTATAGATATATGGTTTTGACAGCAATATAAAAAGAAATGTTGTACGATTGTCTAAAAGACAGTCTTTCAAAACCTTTAACTTACAAACGTCTGCAGATTGCTTAAATGTATTTAGTAAAGAAAAAATATTAACAACATTAAACAACTTGTTAAAGTAACCAACAATTAAATGTTATTAAAATACCAACAATCGGCCAACTTAGTATATAGTAAACTCGTATACTAAGACAAATATGTTACGTTAAAAAATCATCTGCAGCGGGTTTAACCAAAAGTTTATAAATTAAAATGCTAAAGTTAACGTGATGGGTCAGGTCGCCTCGTATTTCAGGAATGTCCGGTTTTCAAAACCAAATGCTTCTAGGATCCGCTCACCTAAAAAACTAAACTGCATTATAGAGGTCTACCCAAATAACATTTTTCCTATTTTTGATGACAAAAACCTTAGTATTTTCATTAAAGACAAAGACAAAACATATTCATCGACGTTTATTACCAAAGAAGAATCCTTATCAATCACCGGCAGTTTTGTCTTCATTCGGAATTTCAACTAAGCATGAAGAATTTTATCTTTATTCATTTTACTGGATTCCAAAGCATTTCAAAGTGTGTAAACAAGCAACCCTACAACACAGGGCCTCTCAATTGCTCCATTAAAACCTCTTTTCGAGATATTTTATCAGTATTTAAAGGAAAAAAATAAAGTTCTTTCTTTTTAAAATAGCATTTAAACATTTGGTTTCTTCACCCTTTTAACCGACTATTCTCCATTCAAAACGCAGCGAAAAGTTAAAAGCTTTGATTGATCATGTTGTTTTTTAAAGATGACAAACGCAATCTAGGATTGACGAACCAATCAAATTTATTCTTAACTAATAAAAATTACCCTGCAGATGACATCTGCAGAAGTTTTTATTTCTTGCTTGACTACATTGTTGAAATTTGTAGCGGAGTTGTGTTATACAGACGATCGACATGACAATATGAATCAAATGTGCACCCTCTCTAGCCGTTATACGAATGAAGGGCTTGTGCGTCATATCAGAATTTAAATGATAAAAGGTTGCTGCTGACCGGAAAGATGACGATGGATATCTTCACAATAATGTAATTTCCAATCCGTTCCTATACCGGTTGTGACTAAATACTGGATCTGAATTCCGAGTAACACGTCGGATGACACTGGTGGAGCAGGAAATTTTTACTCTTCCGGAGCACTTGAACTCATTCTAATTTTATAGTGTTTGTATTATTCTAGCTTTAAGAAGAGGGAAATATTTCAGAAAGACCCTTCAAAACAGGATTTAGTGGACAACTTTATTAATACTTTTAGATATTTGGATGATGTTTGAGCCTCAAATAATTAAGAGTTTCAAAAATTTGCAAATGAAATTTATCCTAAAGAACTTACGTTGAATAAATCTTAGATCAGTAAAAATCATACTCTCTTTTATATTTCGATTTAACAAATGGACAGGGTTGTCTAAACGCTAAAATTTATAATAAAGGGATGATTTTTATTTTCCTATAGTTAACTTTCCGTTTCGTGATGGGAACGTGCCTTAATCGCCTTCGTATGGGGTTAGCATTTCACAACTAGTTCGATTTTGTGTCCGTTTTTGCACCAAATTTTGTTACTTTAATAACCGCAATCTATATCTAACTGGTAAGTTTTTACAGAATTATACATATATCACAAGCTTTTCAAGACTTTTACAAAACTTCCTAACCGTTACAAAGATTTAATACAAAAATACGGCTGCAAATATAGAGTTTTCAGACGACAAAGTATATCACATCCTACGTTCTTTAGAAACATTACATATAAAGCATACACATTTAAAGATGATCTCTTGAATCTCACCGTTCCGTAAAGCAAACTTATCCTCAAGCAGTAAAATTTCGACGATGCAGTCAAGACATTAAATATTTTTTTTTGTTGGTACAGATATTAATTTAATGATCACATCATTACACAAATATGAATACATTTGGCATTGCATGCATCTTGTCTTTCTTTACGTTAATTGACAACACAATATTAAATCGTCAGACATACTGAGGTTGATGACATCTCGTGTTGAGAGGAATCTCACCCTGAGCTTGCTTTCAGTAACTGTGAACATCCATTAGAAATGTATCTTCCTTTTGCATGTATCTTTGTTAAGTGTACTTATTGTAATTGAGGAACTGTCTATACTCTATGTCAGAGTTTGTTGGAACGGCTAAAAACGATATGAAAGAAAAACTGTTTGCCGTATTCTTATAAAATTGTGTTTATTTTGTAGATTGAAAAAAGTGCAAGTAACTTGCAATAATACTTTTTAGCAATCACGATGAATTTAAAGCTGCGCCGAGTTTTAAATTCTTTACGGGGATTTTACATTGTAAATTCAGCCATTTGTTTGCCGGAAGTGGCTCTCTGCACGCGCTAGCACGAGACCGGGAGTACACATTGTCAACGCTGCGTAATAATTAAGTATTTGAACTAGAATAAGATAACTTGCAAAAATCGTTGAGGCGCACCTGAATGGAAAATTAAGAGTGATTCTTCTTATATGAATCCCAAGCGAAGGTCGGAAAAAAGAAATGTGCGATTTTTTTTTTCAAAATTACCTTATCTAGGTCAAACTTAAGCGCTCCCGCCCAAAACGAAGATGGCTGACCCTCAATGGACCATTCCATTTAATATCTGAGAAGGGGTGGTGGAAGGTGTTTTCTTAAGGGTTAAATTTTTCTTATTTTCTGAGGGGTTTTTTTCTGTAATTTTTTCTTAGGGGTGGAAAAAACGAGAACTAGCGTCTGAGGGGGTATGGTAAAAAACATTTCTTAGGGGTGAAAAAACGAAAATAATTATTATCTGAAAGTTTTTTTTAACATTTGGTTCACAAATTTTTTAAAGTTTAAAGACACATTTGTGATTCATTTTTTAAGAAAAAAATAACCAACCATTAGAATTGTAAAATATCAGTAAAAATATTGTTAAAAATAAGTAAGTTGTGCAACATATTATATTTTTTAACAACATTTGGGTGATCTTCTGGAATTTTCATAAACCCACAGAATGACATCATAATCACTGCCTATAGCGACCATCTAAATTATCTCCATTTGTGTAATTATTGCAATGCACATCTCATATACTCATATACAGGTGGAAGGCTTTTTCTGAGGGGTTTGTTTTTTTTACAGCCATTAATGTCTCATTCCGAGCAATAAACATTGGTCTACTATAGTCCAACTGAAGGCTGAAAGAGAGATGCAGCAAAGTGTATATATGTATGCATCTTCTGATATATTCTGGACTTCAGTTACCAGATAATAAGCAATGGAAAAAAAACCCATATAATTTATGGCTGTAAAAGCTTTTATCGATTGGTGGAAGTCAATTTCTGATAGGTGGGGTTGGTCTCTAAAAATTAAAAATTCTGAGCCCCAAATTTACACTGAAAAAAGGTCAATCGAGGAGTCCTGAAAAAGGTCTTAGTACTGTACTTCTCTCCTCATAGGTTAATTTGTTACATTTGCAGTGTAAGAAATGAGATGAAATAAAATTTGTCTTTGAGAAAATGCTAAAAATTGAATAATTTTACCTTAGAAATAAAGATTCATGTTTAAATAATAATACTGCAACAAATATACCAATGTAGTTTTTGAAAATGATGACAGATTTATAAGCGACATTATAATACTTATACATATGTACCACTGCATATTCATTCACTATTAAACAACATAATTTGTTCCTGAGAAACTGTTTGAACATGAAATTTTCAGTACTTGAATCATAAGTATAAGGGGTCAGAGATCCTTGGAAACAGGATAAATGAAAGTCTCACAAATTTTGAATTACTTCTTATAAAGGGTTCCTATCAGAAAGTGACAAAAAGCAGAAATTTTATCAAATATTGACACTATGCCTGTGGTTGGAATACAAATTCTTGCAGCACATCCAGATTGAGTAACAAGTACATAAACATTATGTAGATGTTTGATTCTCTAAATAAGTGCACAGCATGGTGGGAAATACTTTAGCAGTCAGTGATAGATTTGTATCCAAATTTTATTAAATTAAACAATGAAGAAAAGCTAGTTAAAATTCCTAATCCATCAACATCCATGCGAATTAGGACTGTAGCATCTTTCGTTAAACAGGATTAGGGGGGTGGGGGTGCTGAAGGGGGGCACCTGGCAGTGGTAAAATTTCCTTGATAAAAAAAATGGATATGAACTGCATGCATTTAGTAGAGAGATATCTTTATTTTCTTGTGATTTTGTAAAGTACTCTTATTGTAGGTAAGGTACTCACTACTTGGATTGGGTGCATTCTCGTTTGATTTTTATCATTTGTCCTTGGCTTTTGTTTGCTTTGTTTTCACCTTTGACCTTGATGTGGGGGAGGGTTTGGTGCCAGCAAAAACTAATTTAACCCCACCACATGCTTCATGTGCCTGTCCCAAGTCAGGAGTCGAGGTCCTTGGTTGGTCTGTGTGCTTTCTTACTGTTTTTTGTCGTTATTGTTGTTTCATTCAGGCAAGATTTATTTTGTTTTATATATGCATGTTTTGTTGAGTGGGGCATTCTAGTGCTTGTCATAAGGAGTGGGATTCCATCCTTGTTTAAGGCTTTATGGAGACCTCTAGTTTCCTAATTGAGTTATGTCGGGTGGATGGAGTGTGGTCTCCGATATATTTAGGCCATATCTTCTCTTTTTATATGGAAGAAATGTCACTAAAAGAAAGTATTGGTTGAATGTTTATATTATAGATGAGACAGTCATCCAAAAAAATATATATATAAATAAAAAAAATTTCTACATGCATTAAATGTGATGTTATTGTGTGTTATTAATCTAGGACAAGCCAGACTGAATCCACTAAAAGTTCCTCGTGATAAGAGACTATGTAAAAAAAGTTCTTGATAATGAAGAACACTTTTTTCTTCCTGTAATATTTAATAACTCTTCTTTTAGAACAAAATTTTTAGCCAGCTTGAATGAAAATTGTCCTGGTTTTAACCAGATTGACTCTCCATCAAAATTACTTCAAATTCTTGATCCTGAAGCAAATATTTTGTCTGATGTTGTAGACTATATAGAACAGTCTGTAGAACTGCGAAAATGAGGTCCACATTGGCCATGCAATATTTTGCTTTAATTTCGATTTGTTTATAAATATGTATGTACAAAAATGTATATATGTTTTGTTGTTTGTATTGCCATATAACATGTCAGAGTTTTCTGTTTGCAATAAAGTTATACCAATTATGGTTATCACATACATGTATTTCATCAGGGTGAAAGCACAAAAGTAAACTTGTCATTTTTACTAATGCTTTTGTATTAATTTTCAAAAAACCATGGAAAGGAAAATGAGGAGTCATATTTATCACGTGTTTATCTTGTGTTTGTGACAGATTGTAATGATTTATTATTACAAGAATTTCACCTTTTAGCTGTTGCAAGATAACACAACTTTGCACAAATAAATTTTCCTTTTTCTATGAAAATAACCATATGATACCCAATCTCCATTGATAAATTATCTAGAAAATTCTACACAAGATTTAACTAAAATCTTTACATTTACATAGATCAGTTATCTAGACTTGTTAATTAATGATTAAAAAACATAATTGGAATCACTTTAAAGAAAGTACACAGGCTAATCTGTGTCACTATGTCCAGCATATGAGTCTCAATCTGGATATTTAATGCTTTAGGACCCAGGGTTTAAAAAAATGTCATAATACTGAGATTAGAGGCCCCAATGAGCATGTAATTGCTCACATGAGATACAGTTGCAAAGAGAAAGTTGACACCCCCCCCCCCCTTGCGAAGGGAAACTATTCAAAAACTGTTCCACCAAAGATGGATTACTGTTTATTACTATTGACATAACTGAATTCTTCTATACTTATAGATAAAAAACATCTTTTAGGGTACAATTTACTTTGTTGCTTAGGCAACCATTTTGGTTGGTAGGTATAGTCATTAAATTCAGGTCTGAAAAAGCTTTTCCAAAGTTAAAGTGAAAAAGACTAAATGATGCCCTAATACTACTGAAATTTATTTAAATTAATTAACTACATCATGTGCAAACAACTGTTCATCATACATTTTGTCATATTTATCTGTCTCTTCTTTGTCAAGTACATTTTCTGGAATATGAGAATTGAGTCTGTGTTCAAAACTTTTAACATGTTTAATGCTTCTCACAGAAGTAACAGTAATCTGAAATTTTTTATCATGTAGTTTTTGTTTTCTTACACACTGGTTCAGAGTCAGAGTCTGAATCATTTGACTTGTCTTGTTTTAGGAAACCTCCTAAGACATGTGAGAAGTCTGTCAGTTCTACTGACAGTGGCATCTCCTCAAAATCTTTATTAATTTTACACATTTCTTCTCCAAGCTTTACTAGTCGATCTTGAAGACATCTTCTTAATGCTTCCTGTGCATTTTTCAATTTTCTCATGATGTACATCATTTCAGTTTCCTTTTCATCTGTTTTTAACTTTTGATCTCTCATTTGTTCTAACTCTGCATTGAGACTTAATAGTTTTTGATGGTTTTGTAGCATTTCTGTCTGGTTTTTAATAACTGTTCCCTCCTTCTGATTTTTTACTTTCTTTTCTTTTGTCAATGTTTCAATGTATTTTGCTTCAACTTGCAGGAGAGCAGTTTTCTTTAGAACCCAGGCAGTGTCTGTAGCTCCAATGATTTCAGTTTTGGTCCAATTCCTTCTTATCTCCTTGACACTGCACAGTTGGTCTGCCTTTGTATTAAAAAACTCCCTGCGTTTCCTCTCCAGCCCTACTGCTGATCTTATTTGGAAATTGGACCACAATTTTATTCCTTTTTCTGCTGCATTTCTGTAAACAGGAATTGCCTGACCAAACGGACTCTGAAGTAATTTACCTGAAAGATTAAAGAGTTTAAAAGTATTACACTTTCACATGTTATGGGTTTGTGTTTAGTCTATTGGTATATATAAAGGGGGGGAGGGGGGTTAACTTCCTATATATTGTTATAAGGGATGAGCCGCTGGATTAAGCGCTGATTTCCTCAAAATCAACATATATGATCAGGTAGTTAAATTTTGACAAATGGTATGTGAATAGATCAGTATTTTAATCTGTTTATATTAATAGCCTTGTATCACCCTACAGGATCACTGGTCACGACAGATTGAATGTTGGTGAGCTGGCCCACTAATGGTGAGCAGTAAACAAGATATGCTTGATTAAACATCAACTTGAGGACTGCAAAATATAGATTTAAATTTATAATTTTTATTTTTGTTTTATTTTTTTGTTGCATTTTATGAAGACTCTGATATATAAACTTTCTGAAAAACATAATTTTTTTTCGCAAAAACGCGATTGAAACAGAAATCAGAATTTTTTCACCCCACCGGTGATTTGCACTCAAATTTATACCATCTGTGATACCTTATTTGAAAGAATATTTTGTTTGCTCTTGTCTGTGATATTTATGTTTTATAGGTTAATCATAATTTTAAGATTAGTTTTTATTTGTAAATAAACCAAATCGACCATTTTAATACTGTATCTCTTATTTTGATTTCATTTTAGTAAATAGTATGCATGTTCTCACCACGTTATGGCTAAAATACTGCCTACGTGGTGTAAAACATCAATCAATTAATCAATCAATGAAATCTTGAAAAGATGGTGTTTATTTTGTCCGCATCAGTGTAGATAAATCGACATAAAGGATACTACATAAACAAAACGGTCTGGTTTGTCTTTGTGCTTATTGATCTTTCACATGTACATATTTTAGTAAGAGCAGTCTAATTTAACGAATACATGATTTTTTATTTGGGACGATATAGAGCTTTGGTCAAGGAGTGGTATTTCATCCTTGTAGAAGGCTTGTGGAGACCTCTTGATTTGTAAATTGCAATATTTTTCTCGTAGTTTAACTGCATATTGTTTTATATTTACCCCTATCTTTTCATTTTCATGGCCCCCTCCCAGAGGGTGTGCCGGGGGTAGAATAGGCACAAGCACTCTGTCCTGGGGCACTGGACCCCTGGTAGGCAC
>JAULBM010018944.1:0-11431 GCA_032357055.1 Geukensia granosissima | reverse complement strand
CGGACGTCACAATACAAAAATACCTGATAGTGCAGTGGTGACACCAAGTGGGAGTGATCGGTGGGTGAATTCCATTCATAAAATGAACATAACTAACAACAGTAAAACTATAAGAAAAAAAGTTTGCATTTCTATATAAAAGTCGACTTATAAACATTAATAAAAAATTATAATTACACAAATACCACTGGTATCCTAATGAGTATTTTTCGACTTCATCTCTGAAAGTTTATTTTGGAATATTCCAATATAGAATATTGAAGCACACAATGATAGTCCTGCAGCAATGATAAAGCTCCACGTAAAACAACTGGTGCCGTAACAGTCTTTCTCATTTTTAAATGGTATTGCCTCTTCGTACGTCCAGCCATACACTTCCTGAATAGCCAAACCACCCAGGCCGCTTACGAACAAGATAAACCCCCAATTTCTTCCAAAATATTTCATTCCATAGTACTCTGCTGTCATTGTAGGCGTGAGACACCAAAGGGACCCATTGGCCATCCCTACTATAATTACCAGTAACAAAAGCATTGTGAAATAATTCGGAAAAAATATACAAAATGTAAGAAAAATTGTTTGGATTATAGTAAATGACATTAAAACTGCTACTCGAGGTAGACGCCGAAGGAGCAGATCTGACAGGAAACCAGCTAAAAATTTAGACGATACTTGAGCTATGGGATTTATTACTGTAAATAAAGTTGTATATTTATCTAATTGGAAAGATTTAAGATATGTGCCAATGTTACTTTGAACCATTAGTTGTAAGCTGGATGCAAATGTGCAAGACCAAAGTAAAAATTGAAAGTTAAAATTTTTGAATAGTGTCAAGCCGCTTATATCCTTTACTCTTTCCGGGGAAGATTGTTCGTTGATGCTGTCTTCTTCTTTCATCAACGGTTGGATCTCGGTATTATCGAACGTAGTAAATGACTTAAGAAAAATTATGCCTAATACCCCTGCCACAATGTACAAGATGGCACAAAGTAAGTAAAATCCTTTTAAATTTTGATTTTGCTGGTCTTCTGTGTGACCTTTTGCAAAGAAAACACCATAAAGTAATGACATAATCGCCGGTCCTGCGCTAAACGAACCGTCTAAAATTCCAACAACTTTTCCTCTGTGTTTAAAGTGAAAATTGTTTATGTTTGTCATCAAGGAAGCCATGTACATAAATCCAGAACCAAAACCTGAAACGATGAAAACATTTTAAGTCATTTGGTTTCAAGCATGTAATTACATGTAATGGTTATTTTAAAGGAGCGGTCATGATTTGAAGTGAATTATGGATTCAATAAATATTTAATGCCCTGTAATATTTCATCGAAAACAATCATGGTGGATTATGTTTTTCCCGGTAAACATTTTAATTCTTAATTTTCACCAAAAATGATATAATTTTCAGGAAGAAAATAATCTCACATTATACCAATTTTGTTTTACAAGTCTGAAAATAATACTATTTGTCAAATTCGAAAAACATTTTCTGAACTAAGTTAAAAAAAAATAAAGAATCCGATACTGTACACAATCTCGCCATGTATCCATTTTCGCCAAAACACGTTTCCTTTTGAATGAAAAATCAGAACAATCTGAAAATTGATGATTGTGATTTTACTCTTGCACAGAAATTAAAAAAATTAAATCAAAAGATTTTACTTATTTAATTAAACAGCGGCACTGCATGGTGTGTTTTGGTAGCCTGCCATCAATATAAATTACACAGAGTGTATAATTTCATCAGATGCATATTTTCATTAATTCTGATAATATTTTTTGTAATAAAAAACACGGAATCCCTGTACGAAATATATTAATGTTTTAAAAACAAAAACATTTTATTACAAGTATTTAGTAGATTGATTGGTTGATTGATTGATTGATTGATTGATTGATTAGTGCTGTGCTTAACATCTAGCTGCAAATACTTCCTACTTATTCAAGGGCAAGTGCATATTAATGAATGATATTGACGAATGATCACTGCTTTGTAGAAGACACGTTGAACCGGATTTTTAACATGCTAGTTCACAGTCCTCAGAAAGACATGCCACTTAACCCAGACACATATTTATGTTTCTGGGCCAGTCTTTTCGCATACCCCTAATGTTGCGTGCTGAGTGAAGAAGAAGCTAATATATTTTAATGTCTTTTGTTTTACTCCTTCGGGGATCGAACCCACGACTTAACGCACTGGAGTAAAGTAACCATTACACCAACGAGGATGTAATATATAGTGGAAAACTAGTAAGAGATCTGAATTAAATATTCAAAGGCTAACAAATGCAAAATCGAAGCCAACAACAAGGCAAGCCGGAATGTTTTACATACCAAGATGAAGGCCAGGTGCGTAAACCATTCCTGCACGCGAGACCCGGCTCGAAATTCTTATGCCGGAATCATTGTTAAATGAGATATCAATTTGGCAAAGTGTTAAATCGGTAAGAAATCTAAGGAATTCCATTATTAACAAAAGCTACTTGTCGTGGGCTAACAAAATGTACCGTGCTCCCCCCCCGGGCTCATCTTCAACTTTACTCCCTAATGATACCATTTTTTATTCTAAATGTAAACAAACATGATACTGGGCTGCTCTAAGTTTTTTGAATGTACAAAATCTTGCACACAATAAAATATAACCTAAGAAGACGAGAAATAAGTTCAACAATTAAAATAATAGAAAAAAGGATTAGGGTGGCTAGGGTGGCTAGGGTGACACAACAGGGCAACGGCTTTGGACTGGCACCGGAAATTGGAGAGATGTGTAGGAACGAAAATTTTAGGCTTTTGTAGCTGCATCAGCCTACTCTTTTTGAAATACACAAAAGTACGAAAGGGATACTTTACCTGCATGGAGGGTGGCATTCCCCACACACGTCACCCACTATGGTCCACGTCCAGACTTATGGCATCCCCCAACGAGTGCCCCCATTTACGCCACCTGGGGATCGCGCTGGGGAAGAAAAAAGGTGCCTTCATCAATCTAAGGAACATCTGAAAGTCCAACAATCCAACAACAACATTGGAGCTATACATCAGCTGTTGTATGGAACGGAATGTTGAAGAATGACAAGACAGAAATTTCACTCACCCTCCCCCTAGTTTTTGTCGTTTGACTGACTTCTGTAGGTCCCTCATTCTTTGTATGTCAACATAGAGAAAGTGGAAAAAGCTAATCTTTGCCGTTTGTGCCACCGAGTCAAACAAGGACTAGGTAGATATGTAGCCTATTAAGTTTTTTCTTGGTATTTTGTACCCTAACTTGTATATTTTGCCTTATTTAGTTTTTCGCTGTTTTTTCAAACTTATCTTTTTTGTTTATTGACATTAAATGAAAAATTAAAATTTATTAATCATAGAAATATGGTTTAAAGTTCGTATGAAACGAAAATAGGGAAAGTTAACATGGACCACGTAGGGTACAAAACATAGCGTAAAACCTAAAGGCATTCTAATATTATGCTTACAAACATTAGAAATATGAAAAAGGGTATTAATGCAAATAAAATGTTAGTTAGGATGAGTCCTAGAAAGGCGTGTCCTGTAAAACATACCTAGACCCCCACATATAGGACAAGGTGTCCGGAAGGGCAAAAAACTTGGCATTCTTTATCTCCAATCAATGCCTATTCCAGATTGCATGGGTATATCTGTTAAGATGCTCACTTATTATGGGATTATTGAATGACAAGCATTATTCATAGCGTTGAAGGCCGTAACGGGTCCTGTAGAAGTTAAAATTCGACTGCAATTTGCGGATGGCTATCTCATGTACAATATAATTCCACATCTCCTATTTTTATATAACATATTGCTTCTTATTACTTTGCGCCAATCCTTAAAGGAAATCAATACTGCTTCAAATTAAGACGAAATCAAGACACCCAGTCAGTGGTTGGCATAGTATGTGTCAATTTGTATGCCAACGAACGTTGAAAAACTCGTCGTGCTAAGTAAAACATGTATGAAACTGCATGCGTGTTTATAAAAATATTGATGTAAAAAACTTACCGACTAAGAAATAATAAAGATATTGCAACCCTGCATTTCCACTGTAAAAACTTAGCGACATGGTTGTTGTCCATAGTAACATAAAACCTAGACCAGCAAATAAAATAGCAACAAATGAGGTCCAGCGTGGTCCAAATCTTTCACAAAGCATACCAGCTGGAAACGCAAACGTTATGCCAAAGTTTGATAACGATCCCATTATGTCCACTGAAACGGAAACATATATTGTGAACGGCGGCATGAGGTTAAATTCTTACTAGATTCCTCTAAATAGGCAGGTTTTAAAGTTAATCGTAGGTGCTGCACTTAATAATTGTGAACTTGATTCACAATATAACGAATATCCGGTCTTGACCATGGATCATGGACCTTTCGGGCGGTGAGATCTTTGGTATTCTATATCCAAATTCACAAACTTACATGTAAATGGTAAAGCCGTGTCTGTTTTTACTTGTCTTGCGTCAGGTCAAATTTATAAAACTTATAAAAACACTAGGAAAAACACAAGCAGAATGAAAAACAGCATTTGGGATATACATATTTGCCACCGATTATCGAACTAAGAAATCAGGATTTTTTTTCCATTTCATTAGTTTCACGCTACAGATCACTGCAAAACATTCTGAATATGAAATCAACTGTGCTTGTGCTTTTTCTATCAGTTTAAGGCTAAAAGAACCCCTGTCCTTTGACGTAGTTGTCAGAACATTGAAACATGTTTCTAGTAGTACAGATATTGACTTCTTATCACGAAATACATAAGATACTAAGAAAGTTGCATTGTAATATATTTTATTTTTCATCACGTTAATTGATTGATCGATTGATTGCTTGTTGCTTGTTGCCCTCGGGGATGGGGGTGTACGCTTATTGACAATCAAGTATTAGATCTCAGGACGTACGGCATGTGTGCGATGATATCTCTTATTGAGAAGCTTGATATTTTGTCAGAAATTGCACCATGAGATATCTTAATGTTTCATCTGCTTTTGTTCAGTACTTTTAATGATGTTATGGTTCTTATTAATTGGAATGGAACCGCCTCGGTGGTGTTATGGTAAGCTCGTTTTCCTGAAGTGCGAGTCAGAATAATGTGTGTGGGTTTAGTGGCATGTGTTTCTGCGGTTAGACCGTTTCCTGAGCTAGCACATTAGATATCCGCCACAGTGTGTTGGTTTAGTACAAAAAAAAGTTCACTCAACATTATTCTTTGAAATCCTTTCGTCCTGAATATGCATTAAATAATTTACCACTGAACGTTAAGCAACAACCAATCAATCAATCAATTGATCAAATTAGAATAGGTGCACGCGATCTTGTATGATTTTTATTGTATGTCATTTAAAGCTTTGAATGCCTTTATTTTGCCTCGATGAAAGGGGGGTTGGTTAACACTACACGTTTTATTTGTTTGGGACGATCTAGAGCTCTTCACAAGGAGAGGGATTTATCAGTATTCTCGGTAGAGTCACTATAGTCTTCATACTTTTCCCCCTAATCTCCTCTTTTTTTATATTTATGACTAACATATTGCAAACGTCTGTGTGGCAGATTTTTGTTGGAGAGGCGCAAATACCGTGCACGGAGCCAATTCTCTGGTGGTTGTAACCAACGTTGCATTTTTATATCACGACCAATCAAATGCATGCACTAGTATTTTTTTATGGAGAAAAGATGCTTATGTTTATTATGAGGTGCCAACGCCATCCAATAAGAAAATTCATTTGTCTTTTTAATTGTATTTTCGTTTATTATTGGCGTTATAAATTAATTGATCGTGATTATAAGTACGTGTCTTACCTTCTGACTGTTCATAATCAAATTTCTTTTTGACGGCATTGATATATGCTCCAAACGCATATATTGATCCAGAAACTGCCATGCCAAGGCACCCGACAACCAGAGAAACGATTCGCAATACATTTTGTTTTTTCTCCATCACTCATTCGTAGTTTGTCTCATAATTGATCATTCATTCCAAGGATCCCATAGTGAATAAACAAAGTTTCTTAAGGTGCATAAAATAAACATATGTTATGTAGAAAATCAGAGTCAAAGTATAAAATACTTGTTCTTTATTTATTTATTAATTTACAGATATGTCATTTTAGATTTGTCACAGATAGTAATGTCACATGAATGACCCAACTGAGAGATATACCAAAATTCGATGATAATGTACTAATTTGTACTATGACTATTCATCAGTTATCAGAGCAAGGGTTTAATATTTAGAATTTTTCAACATCAAGTTTGCTAAGCTTGCTTTGTACTTAATGTATGAAAGCTAAATTAGTCAAAATAAAATATATGGAAAAAAAATCAGTCAAATATAAAGTGTACACACAATTTCAGTTTTGCCAAAGTTTTTTTTAAAAATTAAAATCATATTATCGGTAAAATTTGATCAAATTTGTTTAAAAAATATATATTCATGATTTTGTGGCTTATACAACCATATTCTTAAAATTTTATATTTTGTCTGTCATAAAAAAAAACTGTGTTAATAATGACACAGTATAAAAAATTTTTTTTCTTACCTATATATATCAAAATGAAATTAAGCTCAAGTAATCAAAGATAGAATTCTAACCAAATATAAATATGAAATACTTCATTCTCTCTTGGATATTCAAGGGTTTCGGTCCGGGGTCTCTCTTTTCATCCCTTGTAAAATGGCAACTTCCAATAGCAATCTAATCTGCAGGCAAAACTAGCTTAACCTGATCACATTCCGTATCATTGCTAAATCGGACATTCTAGCCCCAAGTTATCGTTATGGTCTTCATTTACCCAGCCCTAGAATGAACATACTCTGCTTATCAAAACCATTTACGTAACTGTAAAACTCATGTATACCTGCCGTCGGATTTGGCTTACAACTTCGGTTTGTTTGGATTGAATGCTTCTTTTGCTACGTTTGGAACTTGGACTTCCTATGTTTTGGTTCTAATTCTACTGATTGGTAATTTTGTATTTTATGGGAAGAAGTTAGTTATGAGTTTGGTGTTTCATAGGCATATGGTATGTAGTACAGTAAGAGAACGACCATTTAACTCTGAGGAGGTTTGTTTTTTCACACAAAAATATTCTGATGCCCATCTTTATGAAAGAAAAATGTTTAATTAAAAAATGCAACTGATTGGCGCGAAAAACCAAAAAAACTCTGCAGCTAAAAATATTTGTCTGAGAAAAAAATACTTATTTTTATTTGAAGCGATTTTGAGCTTTTCACAAGGATTGGTATTCTACACTCTTGTTGAGGGCCTTGTAGAGACCTCTAGATTTGTAAATTTCACTCTGTTTTCTCGTGGTTGGAGTCAGTCTCCCTGACATATACCACACATCTTTTCATTTTTCATATGTATCTTGCTTTAGAATTTTTAAAGAAGTTTAGATTGTAAATGTGATTATCCTAGAGCCAATTTGTAAAACGACAAGTCGAGGCCTTTTACAGCTTCCGTTATGGTATGGACTCTGGTTCATTATTGCAGGCCGTAATGGGACATGTAGAAGTTCAAATTCTACTGTCATTTGGTGGGTGGCTGTCTCGTGGACAATCATGCCACATCTCCTATTTTTATATAACATATTAGGCTGTGTTGTACATGTATGAAACGCATGTATACAATATCAGTTCAGTGTCTGAAAATCATAAATAATATTTTGGTAGAAGTATTAAAAACTTGTTTAACGGCAAGTTTACTAAGCTAAAGCTTTTCCATGTCTTTTCATCCAAGAAATTGACAATCATGCCACATCTCATATTTTTATATTAATGATTTTTTAAGATATCCCAATGAAAAATATATAGAAATTTTCATTGTAAAAATATGCCATCGGAAATATACTGAACAATTGTACCATATTTAGAAACTGCAGTCTGTAGATAGCTGCTGCTATATGGCAGCATTAAACAAAAATTAATAACATAACCCTTCGTTTCATTTTATCTTACAGAAAAAAAATCCATGTTGGTTTATTGCACCATATGTTGTTTTAGACACACTTGATTTATTTGCAGCAGAACCACAGGATTTCTAAATCAAGTTTTTGTATATTTTGAGAAAATCCTGATCACATGTAACACGTTTAAAAATATGTTTTTAGCATACCTTAGCGTATTGCTTTTAAACATAGCTTTCCAAATGTTTTATTCAAAGGTTCGCTTCACGTGGCAAGAATTATTCAATTTAACAAAGGTATCCAGCATGTGGAAAAATAAATTTGCATTTAGGGTGTTGGACCCGTATTCTTAGACCGCAAACTGCACATAAGAACGGCAGACTTTGAAATCAAAATCCGCAATCATAATTCAGTGGTGGGTTCATTTTCTTTTAGCCTTTTCTTTTTGTCGTTCAAATGCTGCCAAAGTCCTATATTAAAAATACAAGCACAAAGTGATAGTACTGCTGCCATTGTAAAGCTCCAGGTGAAACAGAGAACACCTCCTTTACAGTCTGATGAGCCCTTTGTAGTTACATAATTGTCATATGTCCAACCATACACTTGTTGAACAATTGTTCCCCCCACTGCATTTCCGAAAATGGTTGCACCCCAGTTCCTTCCGAAATATTTCAGACCATAAAATTCACTTATCATGGTTGGCGTCAGGCACCAGACAGCACCATTGGCACTTCCGATGACAAACAATGCAATTATTAGCATCGGGAATTTGTTTGAGAAAAATATGCAAAATGTTAAGGTAATTGTTTGAGCAATGTTAAAGGCGAGCAAAATTGTAACTCGTGGGACTTTGTTTACAATTGCATCTGAGAAAAAGCCAACGAAAAACTTCGAAAGTACGCCACAAATTGGATTTATAGTTCCAAAAAGCGTAGTGTATTGTCCAAGGTCAAACGTTGTCAAGTATGTCTGAATGTTGTTTTGGAACATCAATTGTAATCCTGCACAAAATATATACGACCACGCTATGAAATGATAATCGAATCTGCGCACTAATTTTAACCAGGGAACGTTTTTGACTGGTGGACTAGTTTCTGCCTCAGACTTTCTATCTATTTGAAAATCGTTTACGGTAAGCGTAATTTCGTCATCTTCCGCCATATCATAAGGATATTTCCCAAGAAAGAGAACTCCAAGTAGTCCAAACAATGCAAATATAACAGCTGTGGTGATATAAAATCCACCTAAATTCTGATTGGCTTCATCATTTGTATGTCCAATTGCAAATATTCTACCATACACAAGCGCCATTATCGCTGGTCCCGCACTAAATGATGCATCCAATAACCCTACTATTTTCCCTCTGTTTTTGGGGTGAAAATTTATGGTGTTTGTTGTCATAGCTGCCATGTATAGAAATATTGCACCGAACCCTGTTCAAATAAAAATATAATGTATAGTCCATTTGACAGCTATAAAAACAAAGAAAATAAATGATTGAAATTCACAATCATCCGCAATTGCAGGAAGTTGTGCAGATTTTAATTTTATTAGTTAATACATAATTTACTACCATATTCTGTCAATTAACAAAAAAGTTCTCCATAATGCTTTATTGTAAAACATGTTAATTAAAAGCCTTCTTTCAGGTAGGAGGCAATAAACAGCCAGTGTGGTCAGTTATTTACTATGATGTCACTATTGTCATTTACATATAACCATATCAGGAATTTGTCTACATTTGACACCACATCAACTTTAAATAGCAACCATATACTAACTAAAAAGAGCATTTATAAGTTTTTTAAAGTGTCTTAATGAACAAAAACAAGTAATATAGTATAGATGTTTCAAGGTGTATGCAAATTATTACCATGTGACAGTATTTTTGAATATGAAAATCCCGGTGAAAAGGCTAGGCTCTTACATTTTTACACTTACTCCTTGATTGAAGTGACCAGAAAATTACTAGTATGTGTATTAAATGGATGACTTTTTTTATTGCATGACTATTTTCAATAAGACTTTCTGTCCAGCTATGTATTCATTTATTTATTTCATAATTGCTATCAAAATGGACGTCGAGTTACAGAAGTATTTTTCTAAGAATTAATTTCCCTATTTTCACAGTGATCAAACGGACTTTATACTAGTATTAGGCTTTAGATAAAATGTACAATATTGTGAAAAAATATAAGTGATAGACTGAGTAGGATGACCGAACGTCATTGCGGTAGCGGAATTTCGGACTGGCTTAATTAAAGTTTTATAATTCCCATTTTCTTAAATTTATTATGAATTATTTTATTTTATGCGATTTAGTGTTTTTCGATTGGATTGGAATTGAGTAATTCTTTCACTAAGTATGAAAATTTGAAATTTCCTTTTTGTTTCTAATGCTATTGATAAGAGGTTACCCCTTGAAATGTACACGCATATAGCAAACAGAAATCA
This sequence comes from Geukensia granosissima, assembly GCA_032357055.1. Taxonomy (NCBI): domain Eukaryota; kingdom Metazoa; phylum Mollusca; class Bivalvia; order Mytilida; family Mytilidae; genus Geukensia; species Geukensia granosissima. The sequence goes on along the minus strand of JAULBM010018944.1, from coordinate 1,057 downwards.
ACATATTGGTATACTTGTATTTTGGATCCACTAACATCGCTATCAATGGAATTTTCAGCATTTTATTTTACACCTTAAACCTAAATGGGTCCCAATATTTTGGTTCGCATATAGTATGTGGCGAAGGGTAAAAATATGAATTTATAAGTTAGTGATAATATGCGTTTGCCATTTACGACCACAATTATACATTTGTTGTAGTTGTGTGTTAAGTTAGGCTTTACCTGATACAAAGAAGAAAACTGCTTGAAGACCAACTCCAGCACTAGATGCGTAGAAATGTCTCATAAGAGTAGTGCTCCATAGCAACAAGTAACCTAGTGCTGAAACAATCAGCCCAACTAAAGAGGCCCATCTCGGTCCAAATCTTTCACACATTATACCGGCTGGAAATCCGAGAGAAATGCCAAAGTTTGACATGGATCCAAACAGCTCCACTACAAAAAGATGAAAAAAGCAAAAACGTGAGGATATTAGTATTTTCTTTAATGTAACCGAAAAAAATGCAAATTTGTTTTTTTTTTTTTTGCTCTAAGTCGCTGAAACGAAAAATAATCATAATTAAGTATGAAAATATATTTGGAATAAATAAATTTTGCACACTATGAGGAACCTACATAATCTTCTCTAACAACCTTTTCCTTTTTAAAGCATTTTGGTCCATATAGTATTTGTATAGCTATATTTTTAATTTTCGCTATTTTTACTCAAATAAATATATAAAAAGAATAATAAATTATGAATGTTTAGCTACTTCCATTAAATTAACCAAAAACCCGATTATGTTTTTGCGTGAACCGATTACGGTTCACGCATCCTACATTGGCGACCATGGGCCATTCGGGTTCTCTCAAATCGTAATACTCGTAATGCATCGACTTTTTACTTAGAATTATCATATGGCATGATTTATATTTATAAATAGATCTAATGTCTGCATGATCAATGTATTGCTTAATTACATACGAGTTGCGATAATTAGTGCACGCTGTTGATGAGGTACGCTTTAGGAAGGGACTGAAAGTATAAAAGTATTTGAACCTTAACTGATGGTGAA
>JAULBM010018943.1:0-21335 GCA_032357055.1 Geukensia granosissima | reverse complement strand
GTTGTCAGACTTGTCTGACATGAAATTTATCAAACGATGTTTTACAGAAATTTGCTGTATTTGCTTAAATTCTAAAACACCGAAAATACGGAAAGGCCTTGAAAAGTTATGCACTAAGTAGTGGTTCCTGTCGTCGGATTTGGCTTCCCATTTTGATTTGTTTGGACTTGAGTGCTTCTTTTGGTACATTTTAATCTTTGACTTCCTATGTTTCGGTTTTAATGCTACTGATGAGAGGTTACTCCTTGAAATGTAGATATAGCTTTCCTAAATTATCCATATTCATTAAACATTGGTAATTTTATATTTACAGTAATCGGGGGTAGTAGGTTTGGGGAAAAGATGGGCCTTGTTAAATATATGATGTTGTTCAACGATACAGCCATGTAGCAAACAAATGTTACAAAAAATATAGTTAAGTGTTAAACGTGTTAACAATATAATTGTACGAAAGGACAAATAAATAATACCCTAGATTTTGGGAAACCATAGTCGTTTTCCCATTTATAACCGTTTCTAAGCTTTCAGGGAAACATTTCTGCCTAAAAATTCATTAATGTAACACAAAAACCTTCTGACATACCAGTTGTCTATATATTTCATGATTTTAACATGTTTGAAATGCATTTTAAGATTCATTAAGTAAAAAGCAATTATTCATTTAGAAAGTTTTATACTATTTATATTTACTAAAAGTATAATGTATCATATTTAGACACAATGAATGTGCAGAATAAAGCAAATTAATTTTATTATTACATTAAAATCAAATTACCCTTTTTGCGCAGAAATTGATTATATTCATTATTTGTTCATACTAAAAATCTGTCCAAAGCGGCTGAAGATAAAGGTATTTTGAGGTTATATTCTGCAATCATAGAGAGTGTTCAGTAATTATCCTCCTAAAGAAATATACAAAAGATATAGGTATTGTGAGGTTATATTGTGCAATCATAGAGAGTGTTCAGTAACTATCCTGCTGAAGGATTGTGCAAAAGACGATTTCAGGATAATATTTAGTCTTAGTATACAGTAATGGATTTACAATCAAAGACAAATTACTTTGACACATCTGAAGGCATTACTTTGTACATAACTTCAAATTTTTAGGTTGTTTTTTTTTGTTTGTTTTTTAGAGAGGTGTTCCAGACATTATCTGTTTGAAGAATGCCCCCCAAACGAAAAAAAATTATTATGTTTTAATAAGAACTCACAAATTTATTACTTTCATCAAACAAGTAAATCACCTGAACATTTCATTAAAATAATCATTTGACCAATTAAGCCCCAGGGCACATGTAAGACAAAGACTATTATAAGGCTGTTTAATGTCTTCTTTTATTTGAATGGCTTTAGTTTTACATTTATCAGAGCGATATTAATGTTTTAATGAAAAACACTAATTGCTTATTATCCATCAGAAAAACACCAGTTTGAATAAAAAGATCATATATGATAATTTATAGAATTTTCTTGAATATGTTTTCACTCTTATGTAATACATTGTTTAAAATAGCCAACAAGTACATTCAAAACGATTTGCCCAGTTGTTCCAACATAATCAGCAATAACTGTTTAAGAATCAAACTCTTTCCATGTCTTCTTGAAATAGGTGATCATAATGTAATCAAACAAAAGTAATCTAAATTATTCTAATAACAACCTTTTTTGCTAAGAAATTTTATTTACAGTAAATTTAATTTCAAGTAATAAGAGTTTCGCCAAATTATTCATCACAGCGCAATAAATGACAGACCGTAATCAGTTACAACTTATTATATATAAATAATGATTTTCACATGTCAGGTGTGAAAAGACCTCTTTCTTGTCATTTAAGCTTACAAGGTTCAGTACACTAAATTGTTGTTAATTTTCGGATTCGTCGATTAAGTGCAGACTTTTTTTTAATATATTAGTGTTCAAGCATGCTATATTTACACATTAACAAAATGGATAATTACAGGTTCAGAGAGTGATTAAACAGAAATGGACCAGGTTTAATATACGGAGGCATTTGAAAAGAGGTGGAAAATCTCGGAACTCTCGGACGTCATCGTTTATGCTGTCTCAAACAGAGGTACATCCTTTGACTGCATTTCGTAAAAGTGTTTGTCACGCTCTTAATGGTTGTCATGACGAGTCACTGTGTGATCATGATCGTTACACCACCAATACTTGTGCAAAAACAAAGGATAATAAAGTGTATTGTCCGTGTGCTTGGGAAGAGGACGATGAATGCATTAAATGTTGTAACTTCGACTAACCTAATGTTAACCCTTGTTTTTATATTTTTAATAATCGCAATACCTCTTACATATTAATCTTCTGTGATAATTGCATATGTTGGTTAATAATTTTAGTTCTTACATGTTTCTTAACCAATATCTGGGAGCTGTTGTACTTTCTGTTGGGAGATGCTGATATAATGATAGCTTCACAAAAATGGTTACTTATTTGTAATATCTTTAGTTGGCATATTTTGGCACACCAATGTGGTTCTTTTATTTGATGTTGCAGCTTCTGGTTTTTCGGTTAACGTGATGAAAAATGTCATTTTCATCGAAACCATCATTTTGTCATAATTATTTTTAAGACATGCCAGAAATAAAAATTTATTTGGGGAACTAAACTTAATATTTTTGTACGATTGAATAGATTGTAAAATGTGACACAAAGACAAACTTGTATGTTATGTAGATAGGAGAAAATTTTGTCAAATTTTTATCACTCGAAAGACTCACGTCTTATGAAACGTTTGCGGACGTCAAAATGTTAAAAAAGTTAGAGGGTACGTAATACTACTACCTAATTGAGCAATTGTATTTCTAAAATATGTTTTGGTTAAGGAGGTACCCAACACAATCACGAAAATAAATTCCTCTCATTTAATTTTCTTTATATTTTGTTTAGACATTTACTTTGATGAAAGAAGAAAAATTTCAAGAAATTTTAACCACTTATTTCTCTGGTATTATTTCAATAGATATATAGTTATTTCATCATCAAAAATTTTGATCACTGAGATGCAAAAATTGTAATATAAAATGATACTGATTAAAACGTTTAGATGATCTTACAGAGTTGTTTCCCTTAAGTGTTGGGTACCCCCTTAAGTGGTTTTATGAAAGATGTTCATTAAATTAATTTCGACGAGGTACGGACAGACACCGAATTTTTGGCTGATTTCATATTATTTAAATAATGTAAAATATGTCTCTTTTCATCCGAGAGGCATCACCCTCTTTGGAAATAGATCAAAAACTGACACGTTTTATCTTGAATATCACGATTTATGAAAATTTGGCACGAGTCCAGCCACTTTTTTTCAAAGTAAAAAAAAAATTTGTACCGCAAAACTATTTTGCCCTATAGTTTAGGTTGATTTTCTTGTTTAAAAACATTGTTTGTGTTGACTATTCCAGTGACTAGATTCAGGCATAATACATAAGTTCTTTGCAGTTTTTTTCTATTTTCGTCAGCACTCAGTTTATACATACAAGAGTTAATAATATACATATACATAATCGATCTTAACATGGTAATTAATTAACCAGTTAAATAATTATCAGGTTACTGAATGCACTAGCACTGTGACGGATGTTCTCACGGTAAGACATTCAACACGACACGTTTAAAGGGATTCAAATTCGCCATAGCACCTTATGCTTAATAGGAAATCTGCGTTATAAATTATTCATTCTGATATATTGAATAATCATCAATTTAATGAGACATTGAAACGTCTTGAAAACATCAATACACATCTTGAGACATACTTAAAGACAAGTCTAAATACCTATCTTCAAGACATGTTCTCCAATTTGTGTGTATATTTATATATATGTGCGTTTTACTACATATCTATCATATTGTTTTCAAGAGTCTTAAGACATGTTGTCTTTAAGGCATGTCTTTACGTATGTCTTAAGACGTGTCACGATGAATCAAGACATTGATGATCATTAACTATTGTAAGACCTGTCGCTTAGCTACCTGCATACAACATTACGTTTGTTCAAACATCCAGTAGTATAAAGGCTTAAACATGCTACGAAATCTCTCAATAATGTCGTTTTTTAAGTTTGGAATGCGCCGTTCAAACATACGTTTCACCACTGCAATTCTTTACAATTAATGAAAATACATTTGAAATAATAATGAAAAATTACGCTGAAAAAAATACTGAAGCAATAGCAAAGTCTGCTAGTAATTGCATGTTTCTCTTCAGAATTTTTTTTCTTTTTGATTTTTAACATTGCTTTATGAAACCTTACATTGAATGATATGTTTATTTATGCACATCTTTATAGCAGCTCTTTTTCTATGCCTTACATAGCACAGACTATGCATGAATTTTAATTCAGATATGTTCATCTTCTGAAAAATATTAAATTTGCCATTTTGCAAAATGAGAAATATTCAAAATTTTTATTTAGCTCAAACCACCAAAGGCCATGTTTGTCATCATTTTGCGTCAGTCTTCCGTCCACCCGTTAATTTTTACAATTTGTATCTTCTTCTCTGAAGCATACATGTTATGTCCTTGACAAAATTCCCTCGCTTCGTTCTGATAGGACAAAAAACATTGACGCCATGGACGATTTTTGTTTCTGATTTTAATATAATAAACAATTTTTTTCCTTTGTAACCACTTGCCCAAATTGATTAATATTTGAGATGGAGCATCAATGAGAGGTCCTTTACAATTTACCTTATTTCATCCCGGTCGGACAAACACCTGGCCGCAATGAACGATTCTAATTTCAGATTGGCTGATAAATTCAAAATGTTATTCGTTGTAAATGCTTGGCCAAACGATGGATAAATATTTAATATGGAGAATCTACGGAAGGTCTTTTATAAAGTTTCCTTATTTCCTTCCGATCAGACTTTAAACATGGCTACCATGTCTGATTCTTGTTTTTGTTTGGCTGATTTATTAAAATTTTCTCCCTGTAACTGCTTGGCAATCGGATTAATATTTCGTGTGGAGCATCTTTGGAAGGTCCTTTATAAAGTTTTTTCATTTCGTACCGATTAGACAAAAATATGGCCGCCATGGACGATTCGTGTTTCTTTTGGCTGATTTATTAAAAATCTCCTCTGAAACTGCTTGACCGAATGTCAGGTGAGCGATGTAGGAGCAGTCTTTTGAGCCTCTAGTTTGTTGTGCATATACAGGACATCGCATAGTAGATAGATTTTGCTTAATTAATTAATTCAATTTTTTAATCTACAGTGTAGCATTTTAACTAGAAGTACGTTTCTTATAACTGAATTTTCTTTATTTACATCTGAAATTAAATTCTTAATTTTATTCAGGGTAACATACATTAAATAATCTCAGACATACCGGAAAAGGAAGTTATTGTAATGGGTTAGAGCTTACAGCATAGACTGGGCTTATATAAGACTCGATTTTTTCGGATCGATTGAAGGTTTCATTGGATACCAGAAAACATGAATTGTTCTGCAATGTGTTTAAATGATATCTCTTTATAATTCTAAGTACATACAATGTCAATTTTTCACGTGTTTGATGCTTCTTATGAAGATCACAGTGACTACTGAATTTGACACTTCACGAATATAAACAAAACATTCCAATACATACACAGAAATTTTTTTCTGTTTACAGATAATTGTATGAATCTATATAAAATATTTGAATCATTGTTGAAATGTGAACCGCTTTTGATATATGAGGCGTACTGAAAGTTAATTCATATTTTGTCTCAAATACACTTTCCTTTTAAATATGTTGTAAAACAATGTGTGCTTACCTGTAGACTTTTTGTTAAAAGGGATTTTTGTGTTCATTATTAATTTTTTTTTTGTTTTACATCACTTTTTAGCAAACACAGCTTGGCACAGCTTTATCAGAAAAGAACACGAGCATAATCGTTAACAACAACCGTTACCAAAAGGTCGATACAATTATACCGGAAGAGGATGTTATAGAAAATCACGTGGATTGTGACGAATTTAAGTACACGCTTCCAACAGCGGAATCATTTGAAAATTTAGAAGAAAGTAATATTTAGCTATAATCCATTTTCAAAACAGGAATACGTTTACGGTTATGCATTTTATAAATGTACAATTAAAAAACATTTTAAAGTTAAAATCCTGTGAACAAATCAATCAACAAAACTTTTGTTGAACAGTCGTTAAGTTTCCTAGTACTTGACTATTGATTGTATATAATCATGAACTTAATGCTCCCAGGAAATTTCAAATCATTAATATCTTATCGCTTACGGTGTCTTTTATATTAGCTCCGTTTATTTCAAAGCATTCCATGACTGTAATGGCAATATAGTTTGTTTAAAAAATTCTTTTCGTTTATTATTTTAATTAGTTTAGTTTTAAACTCCACATGTCCCTTTGAAGACATTTTCGTGTCTAGATTATTTAGGGTTTTAATTTATCATATCACAACAGAATGGAATCAAACTGTAAATTATATAAATCCTGAAGTTAGTAGCGGCCATGTTTATCATTGAAAACACTATATGTTTTTCATCACAAATTCGTTTTTAAGTGATAATTTAATTTTTCCAGTTGGTCGAAGCCAAATATTATAGTTGTGCCATCAGTAAACATCTCAAACTTCTTTTTAAAAATAAATTTAAGTTACAGAATTTAGTTTTTTATCAGAAAGATTTCTTCGTACAATTTTCTTTGTGCACAGTAAAATTGTTCACATATTCCACTTGATGTTGTACATTACACGAAACAAATTACAAACTCTAGATTGAACGTAATTGTTTCTACTTGAATATTGATTTCGTTGAATTAGTATTTCTTAAAAATATGTTTAAAACGCCAAACTTTTGCCGACTAGTACAGCATTGAAGGATACCGACAGTCTATTGAATATCTTAGAGTAAAATATCGTAAAACAAGTATGCTCGATAAACATGGAAATGAATTTCCTAGAAGTTTATTTGGACAGACGCTACAGACCTATTGAAAAGTCTTTCACATGTCATTTTTTCAAAAGATAGGTTAAAATACAATTGTCTTACACTAAAGGTAAATTTCAAGAAAAAAGAATTGGTAATATTTCTCATTTATATATTTATCTAGTTTTTAATTCAACAATTAGCGCAGGCCTTTTAAAAAAGAAATAACAAATTATGTGTATACTTTTGAAATTCCAAATGGTTTGTTGTTTCAGCTTTTGCGGTTATCATAGATTTAGCCAAAATTTTGATATTGTCAGCAGAAAAACATGGTGGGTAAGAGAAGGCCTTAGTTTGGTTCCCAATTTGTGGTTTAATGAGATATCTAACTATGTTCAACTTGCTTAAACACAGAACAATTGAAATAGTAATAGTGTGTTTTTTATAAGTGTTGATCATCTTTTTAGTCCCAGATAAAACGTGCATTTTACAACGGTTTGTGGTTTCAAAAACAGAAAACGTGAAACAAAGCATCATTTTTTAAGTATTGTTTTTTTTTCCATTAACAAAAAGATGATTGTTCTCAAATGCTCTCAAATGAACCAAAAAACTAAAACATTTAATAGTTCCGTCTCTACTTAAGAAATAATGGAAAAACAGCCGAGTTCGGGGCATTGAGTGCAGAATTGAAGAAGTTTTAAATGCCATAAAGTGTTTTTTTTTTCTAAAAAAATGATTTTTACGATTATAAAATTAAAAGAGATGTTTCGTTATTTTAAGACATCATGAAATGAGCAGGAAAGTTTCTGACCAAATAACAGGCTCGTCAACCTTTGTCCTATTTTGTAATTTGAATGACCGTTGTCCAAGAGATAGGCTCGTATCCTGACATGTATTTAGGGCCTAAGTTAATTTACACACTTACTCCATTTTAACAACTCACATATTTTTGTGTTAATATATTGTTTGAATCATTATTCTTTCACATATTAATGTATTTGTTGCTTTTAAAAAAGATATTCATTTTTCTGCAATGAATAAAACCGTTTTCAATGTGATGTAAAATTCCAACACAGTCTGAACAATTCTGGTACACTATTTTAATTGCGGATTTGATTTACAATATTAAAATCTTAAATCATCATGTAATTTTCATTATTATTTTAAATTTTGAAAACGCCAGTCTCTATAAATAGTACAATATTTGAAGGTTACTTATTTAAATTGGCGATAATTCGGCGCCAAATGATAAATACGTAAAGACATTAGACGAGAAATGGAACTGTTCCGAAATGGAATAATCTTGTCCGTTGAATGCGCCTTACTTAAATTGTGTAACAGATGCAAGAAATGTTTTCTTATTTAACAAAAATCGGACAAAGATGTATGCAGATATTTGTAAATAATAAATAATATTATTTATAATAACTTATCATTGATGTATATTTATAGTAAAATATTCAGGTGAAAATATTGTTTATTTCTCATGTGTTTTATTTGCTCAAAAATCATGTTAGTTTAATTTGAGATCATGACGCTGAAGTGGTGACGTCACAATAAAAACGTTGTGCTTTGTATATTTAAATTATATGCTATTGAAATCCTCTAGTAATATATTGTGTCAACACTGATCAATAAAATGGTGAAACTATTTTGTAACTTGTTTTTTTTTTTTTTTTGTATGTCAATCATGTTTACTACTACTATTAAGCTGTCCTAAAACAAAAACCAAATGTACAGTCAAAAAGCGGCTTTATTTTCCTCTATTCAGTGTCTTTCTGTCTAAGAGCGAATCAAAACAATGTGTTATTTTGCATGTTCAACCTGTTTGATATTTTAAGATTATATTTTAATTTCTGATACAGCGAAAATTCCTTAAGATGTGGCAACAAGAAATTCTTGTGAGAAAACTCACATCTACCGACAATGTTGGTAAGTAAACCAGGACAATATGCAAAGTGCACAAGCTCATCCAATAAATTTAAAGAACATTTGTCACTGTGATTTAAGAGAAGATTGAAGTGTAAAAGATATCAGACGGAAATAAGAAACTTTGCTTTCAACATTTGACCTGGGGTCTTCGCTGACATTCAGGATGGCCGATATAACCGAATTTAGTTTAACATGGAAAGTTATACTAAAACAACTTCATTAAAATGTGCTTGGTTCTTTTGGACCAATCTTTACCGGAATGATCTAATGATCTCATTTTAAAAGTCTTTCCGGCAGAAAGAGACTTCATCAATGATGTCTTCAGTTCAACATGGCACGTTGTTCCTTATTAGAAATTCAGTTCACGTTCTTTTGCGACAAATTGAAATCAAACTTTAGCCTTGGGTCGTCCCTTCTAAATAGTTGAAAATATGACATCCAAATATAATAGGATAAAGCAATTTAATGAAAAATATACTTCAAGACTGTTTAAATGTTTTATCTCTAATTAGTTCAATAAACATTGATCTACAATGTGATATCAGAAATTCCTTATCTGGTATCCGTTGTACGTCCAAATTGGTTAAAATATCTATGAAAATAACACAATCACCTTAAACTGAACCTATTTGGCATATCCAATTCCAATTGTATCTAGGGTTTGTAAGAGCAATGATACATGAATTATCTTTAATATTTTTATTTGAGATAAAAATATTTTCATTTAAAACCATGTTTTACCATCGGTATGATTTTTCTAAGCACCCATTCTGTAAAAAAACCTTCGAAGATTGAAACAGCCAATTTGTGAGCGCGACGTTACTTATAAGATGTTATAAAATGAGTCTTAACTTGTGATACAGTATTACATTTTCCAAATCTCGTTTAATTAAAAAATGATGATGAAGCCTAGGGTGGTCTTACCTATTGTCATCAGGTGTTCTTAACGTTATGTATTGCACTTAGTAGTTCTCTCTGCCGTCGGATTTGGCTTCCTATTTCCATTTGTTTGGATTTAAGTACTTGTTTTACTATGTTTTGATCTCGGACTTCTGGTTCTAATGTCACTGATGAGAGGTTACTCCTTGAAATGTACATACAACATAACCAAATTCACCATATTTATTCATTAATTGGTTGTTGGTTGATTAACGTCCAGTTGCACATATTTCGTTGCATATTCAGGACGAGAACAAGATCAACAACTATCAAAAATTGCCAAAAAAAGTGGTGGCGTAGGATACAACAGGGCAATGGCTTTTCGTACCGACATTAGCCTTTATTTTTAGAACTCTACACCATAAATATTCAACATTGGTAATCTTGTATCTAAAGTTCCTTTTAGAGTAATTTGTGGGTTTTTTGACACTTGAATTTTTAGGTATGTCAAACCATTGTTTTAAAAATATATTTACTTTTAGCAACCAACAGGTCTGAAAGTTTCAATTGAGTAACGCCTGCATTTTTTAGTGACACTTCAAAGGTTTCATTATATATTTATTTATTCTTGCAGCAAAGGGAGTTATAAAACAAAGCAAGAGACGGGTCGCTATTCTCCAGGACAGACAACCAGTCTGTGTATATTCTAAACATTTCTCTCCCCACACTATGCATTTGGAATTGAATATATTCAAATACCGTTTTACTAAAAAAAAAAACATTAGTTCAACGTTATTGTAAGTATCACATATGTTTGCCCTGGTGTTAAAATAAATTGGCAATAAAGCTAACAGGTACATTTTGTATTAAAAGTAAATTGTATCATAAATGCAAATAATGAATCCATCGTCAGAAAGTACCATTTTGACTGAATAACCTTATCCATTTATTAGAAGTGTTTATTGTTTATTGAACAGGCTAATTGTCACTAGGTCAAAACCTATATTCTATGATTATCTCACGGAGAAAAAACTATTCAAAAGAAATAACTTCAGACGAGAATCAGCGTAAGCTTTGAGTCGGTTTCTGAGTTCCTCTTATATGTAAAAGCTGTTAAATAAACTAATAAGTTGGACTATAAACGTACTTGCTGCTGTTGGTGTATTAGATGCATCACGTTTGGTGAATGACAGATATGTTGTAGTCTTCCTGCAGTCTTTAGTTTTGCTAAAACGACGATTTATAAATTTCTCCAATAACTATACTTAAGTTCACCAGGATAGTTGAGATGTAGATGTGATAATTGAATCTTGTCTTATGCATTGAGATCTAGTGAAACTGTTATATTGTTTAACTTGCTTTTTTGTCGTTTTTTGTCAATATCTGAAAAACCCCCCAAAATGGCAACGAAAATACATCCTCAAATAAGTATGCGTTGCGTAATCCATTTTACATGCAGAATCTTTGTATCAGGTTTGTTATTTGAAGAGAAAAGTGTGTGATCACAAGATCACGTGCATCAAGAATCTGAAACCTCTAAGATGTGAAAATTTGAAATGATAAAATACTGGTTTTTGTTTTTGTGATATCATTTCGAGTATACAGAAGAAATTATTATAACAAACAGTGAGGATAACTCCCGCGAGTGTTTATAAAAATTTAGGAAAATTCCGAACGCAATATTAAAATCTTCCTGAAAATTGTTGTAATAATACTCATTGCAAACTATTTTGTTATATTTTACGTAATGTACAAAGTGTATAAAATTTACATTTTGTTGATTTATTCCGGATGTATACCGGCTTTGACTTACATCGATTGTAACTATACACCGGCTTTGTTAACTGAGTAACACGACGGGTGCCATTAGTGGAGCAGGAGTTACTTACCCTTCGGAGCACCTGAACTCATCCTGGTTATTGTAGGGTTTATGTTAATCCAGCTTTAGTTTTCAGTGTAGTGTCGTGTGCTCTATGTTTGTCTTTCGTTTCATTTTGTTGCCCATGGTCTTGTCTGTCTTCAGACTAAACTCTGTCTGTTCCTTTGGTATCTTCGAATTCGTATAACTTCCTCAAAAATTTTTGTAATGATGGTCATTGCAATCTATTTTGTTATATGTTACGTAATTCACAAAGCTTACGAAATTAACGTCTTTGTTGGTTTATTGGAAAAAAAAATGTTATAAATAGTAAGCATAATGTTGATGTCCGTATTGTTTTGGCAATAACCTTTACATTACCAACAACACAATAACCATTAGTGCACAAGCTAAACATTTCTTTCAAATAAATTATTGTAAAATTTAGATTTGACATCAACTTTTTTTAATCATAACTACAAACATATTCCGGCCCAAATGGTCAAACAACAGCTCGTTCTCTTAAAACTTTAGTCCAGCTGGGCACATACTGATGTGATTTCATGTTTGGATGTCGGCTGTCCTATGTTTTGGTTGTAATGCTATTAATTAGAAGATTCCTGATCCCTCTCCTGTTTTGTAAAGGAGTTCCAACCTTTTGTTCCTTTTGTTTTCGTTTTATCTGTTACTTTGTTTCAAATTTGTCTTGTGTCTTTGGACTATGCACTTCTGATTCCTTACATGGGTATTCTACACTGGACTCATTTAAATGCGCATAAAGCATACATGCATATTAAAATTACGATTTTATTCAGCAGCGATAATGTTTTATTTTGCGGAATTCTAAACTCCTGAAAAACGTATCATCAATTTTAATTTTAAGCCTTTTTCAGCTTGTCTTTAGGGTGAGGATATGTATCCATTTTGTCTTTGTTTGAATTCAATTACATAGATAAGATATGATGGGGTAAATGTTAGATATAACGCGCTCAATAACGCGGAAAATAGGGACAACTAACAAGTGAAATACGTTTTAAAGCGTTCCAAATTTTCAGTGATTTGAAATTTTATCATATGCAATTAATTACTGTAAAGACTGTAAATTTTATGCTAGGAAAGGCTGACAACTAGTGGTCCACTAGCAGAGTCATCGACCGAGTGGCTTAAAAATACAAGATAACCAATGCTAAATATATATATGGTAAATTTTGGTATGATTTATGAATAGAAAAAGGAGATGTGGTATGACTGTCTATGACAGCCATTGAAAACGTGTAAATCACAAACGTTAAGTAGCTCAAAGGCCTTCAATATGGACACATGTCCTCATCCTACGACAAACTGTAAAAATCCCCAAAAACCCAAAAATAAAATTTGATGATAATCAAATACGTAAAAATTGCAAAACAAGCAAAACATAAACATTAACACAGCGACATCCATTGGATAAAGTACATTCCAAGGCGTAATCTCTCATCAGTAGCATTTGAACAAAAACATAGAAAGTCTAAAAACAAAAATTAGTAAAGCAATATGTATACTGCAATAAAATGTTTGAAAATGATCAAATAATACACAACAGGGACAACTTTAAAAGATGAATTAACATAATGGTCACGATTCTTAAAAAATAAGCTTCAGAACGACAAAACTGTGTAGCCCTGTAACCGTTCTGCCAAATTTTGGATATTTATGCTCGATATGACTTGGGACGCAAGAATCAACAAAAAAAGATTTTGGACAGAGATATTTATGTTATCTAAAAATGAATATAAAAAAGCGATTTTTGTCGAGAAAAGCGGCACTAATTTGATTTAATAAATGTACAAAATGGACCATTATAATCAAAATCATTATTTTTACTGGAGTCTGGAATCAAATTCTTAGTTTTTATATGGGTACTTATTTGGTACTTATATGGGAACTGCTTTGTCTACAGAGTAACACGACAGGTGCCACTTATTTTGACTTGAAACAAGGCAAAATTTGTCATCTCGGGCTAAATTTGTAAAGCATTAAAAACCATAAAAATGGTTGGAAAAGAACACAATTCGATGACATTACAATAAAAGCTGCATTCAATCATCAATAAAATTGAAATAAAATATTAAAACGTCAAAGAATTGAATGAAAACAAATCAGTATGGTATAGTTTTCTGCTTTGATGGTGAAACTTTAAATGAAACAGCAACAAATCATGTCCTTAGGGGAAATTGCGTTTTGCCATCTTTATCCCATTAAAACTCAAAGACTGACATTTGAACCAATAATTATATAATTAATGTGTTACTGTTACAGTATAATTGTTGTAGGTTTCAATCATCAAAACAATTTTACGTCTTAAACTTATTTTCATTTAGTTTTTTAATTTACATTAAAGTCAGATTGATCATATTAAACAAGTTTATTGCACACTTTGGATCAAATTTAAATGTTTAAAAGCTATTACTGCGTTTAAAATCAGTTGATCGGATCAGCCAGGAAGCAAGTATTATAAACCGGACAATGAAGTGTAGGTTTACGGAATATAAATAAAAGCCAAAGATACAACGCCTAAAATTTAAACAACAGCTAAGGGTTAACTGTACTTAAAACTCAAACAGTTCATGGTTAAAAATAAAAAGGCAGAACTTTAATTTCAAAAAGATGTACGTCAACGACAGGCAAACATCATATCCAAATGTGTAAAAATCACGGAGCAAAAAAGGTATAGATGTATAACAGATGAAAAGTTAAATTATTCAGTAAAACAATTTCAGCTGAAAATCGCTGTCAAAATATTCCTACCTTATGGCCTAGACAGATCTTATGTGGAATTATGTTTTGAACAATATTTCAAATAGATATATTTATCAGATCTTTGCATATGGTCTAACCAGGATGGGGCAACAAAGCAAGTTTTCTTCCAGTGCGTCATTTTCGAGCAATTTTAAGCACATATATTTCCCACATTATCTTTTGTTTGTGCTTTGATATTTTATGCTAATAGTCTTTTTAATTTAAAATTGACCTCGGGATTGGTCTGTTTATAGAAATAGAACCTTTGGTTTTTCCAGGAAGTATGATAGCTGCTGAAGTGGCGTCTGCTGTGTTTGCTGGATGTATATATTTAATACATGTACTCGACCTCCGGTCAAAGGTCTGCTGTTGAATATAACTTTGGTATCTATCACTATCCTGTTGGCCCCAATATTCTTAAAGCGGCGTCTCTAGTTGTGTGGGATGTACGAATTCAAAATTCTTCACGAAGAAGACGTCATTGAAAGCCCGTGTTGAAATACTCGGTGGTGTATTGGTAAGCGTGCTCGCCTCGAGTGCGGAAGGGCGTGGGTTAAATCAAAGACATTAGATTGGTATTTGCTACTTCTCAGCTTAGCACGCAGCATTTAGAAGAGAGAGCAGAGACTGGTCGGCCCATAGTCAGAATAATGTGTATTGGTAAAGTGGCATGCCTTCCTGTGGCCTATTGCATTTGTGAGCTAGCACGTTAAAAATCCGGCTCAGCATGTCGGTCTAGTACAAAGCAGGGTTCATTCATCATCACTCGTATGTATATTTTCTCGTGGTGAATATGCATGAAATATTAAGCACCATTCAATCCAACAAGCAATCAAACCATCTGGAATCAATATGGTGTGTCATTGAAAAGCATATATGTAATATTGTTAAAACGATTCGCTTAAATTTTATGTGCCGTTAAATAATGCAAAAGTAAGAAATGCTGCCTCGTGGTTAAAATCATGCTAATTATTTCGATGGTTTTAATTTGGCTCCATGTATGCCAACTTTTTTGGTAAATTCCTTTGTAGAAACTTCTATTTTCATAGAATGGATATCACTATGGTGACATTTATTATCATGCAGCCATTTTAAATTTTATACCTTTGGTAATTATTTCAAAGTAAAAGCTAAAATAGATATTTGAGGAATACTTCATTGGTTTTGAAATTAATTGAAGCGGACAAAAAAAAAAACAGTCTCATATATTGTATTGATGATAATGCCCCTACTCCTTTTTTCTAAGAAATGATTTATTCATGTTGTACCGGAAAATTTGGCCAGTCAAATATTATTTGTCATAGGGGCAAATGTCAGTCCAGATTTAAAAAAAATTAGAATAATTTTTTTTTTTTAAATTATCCCAGCTCCACCCTCTTATCGTCGACCACACTCACACCCACAAACAAAATAAAACGGAACCGTACCCAAGTTATTTGTATCAAGGTTAAATAAGCTGTGATCAATGTTTACGATAATACATGTATAATGATTTGGATTTTTGTGCGTTTTACTTTTGCTTTTTTATAGATTGCCCACCAATAGAATCAAGTTAATAAATACATTTAAACGACAGAATTGATGTAATTTAATAGTTAAGCTCAAGTGGTTATTTTTATTCAAAACAAACCGCCAGTCTAGGCGACATCTGAAAGACAGCAAAAGTCCATTTCTTATATACACATAAGAGATATATTTCATGTTAAGGAATCCAATTTATTTTGATCCTTGGGTTGCACTAACGGTCTTTTTTTATTTAGCATTAATAGATCTATTTCATGTTAAAGCATTCAATGTTATTTGATTCCGGACTGGAATAATCATTGAATCATATTTCTACACAATGCCGACTGTCACTCAGAAATGATAAAGGACATCCCTTTATGGTTATTTTTCATTAGCTAGTCATATAGGCAGATTAAAGTCTGATTTATATTGTTTGTGGTCAAAACTGCGTTAAATGTCATCCGTTGTTACGTCTCAACTAAGATATATATTAGCAGTCTATTAAAGCAAAACGTCCTAATTTTGTTCCCTAAATTGAGTTGCTTGATTTTAATAACTATTCGGTGATTTATATATCATACTGCAATTTATGACAATGATATTCCATATTTCTACCATATTCGACAGTACTTGAATGATATAAAAACAGCAAATGTTGCATGACATGAGAGAGTTATCCACATATTACATACTTTAAATAGATTTTGAGTGCTTCTTTTGCTATGTTTGAATCTTGGACTTCTTACACTTTGATTTATAATTAATGCTACTGATGAGAGGTAACTCCTTGAAATATACATATAGCATACCTAAATTCTCAATATTTATTCAACATTGGTAATTTTGTATCTATACTACGTTACAGCCTAATGCAATTACTATGTACTTTAAACTTTTTTGCTCCATAACTTTGTCGAAAATGTATATATCGACCTGAAATTTTTACAGAATGGTCAGCTCAACCTGACCTATAGATTCCTGCTAAAAAACGAAATTTCATTTACTCATTTTTTAGATTTCAAAAAGTGCTTTTTTGTCCCAATAAAAATGAAAAAAATTGAAGTTTAACTGAAATTTACAACCACAAAGTAGAACACTTCAAAAGTTCAACGTTTTCCGAAGTAGAGTTTAAAACTTTTTTTATTTCAAAAATGTGTTGATTACCTTTCTCGTTATTTTGTGACATCCGGTTTCCAGTTTTGCAATTTGATAAACAAATAAACCACTTAAGTTTTCTATTCGAATTTTTTAACTGCTTTATTTGTATTCATAATAGCATGAAGATTGAAATTGTATGAACGACTTATTCTAGAAAAGCGTATAAATTTAAAAAGATGAAATTTAAGGTGTTTAATGTTTCTTTTATGTCCAGTATAGAAATATTAGTATATGAAACAATTCAATGACTTGTGACAAATACCACTCGGTCAGGTAATAGTTAGCGTACTCGCCTGGAGTGCGGATGGTCTTGAGTTCGACCCGCGGTCGGGTCAAACCAAAGACATTAAAATTTAAGTAAGAGCAAAGACTGATCGGCCAAGAGTCAGGGTTTGGGTTAATTGGCAATTCTTCCTGCTGACTGTTGCTTTCGTGAGCTAGCACGTTAAAAATCCGTCTCAGCGTGTCATTAATATGCCCTCGTCAGGAATATGCATGAAATATTTGCCGCTGGACTTTAATCGTAAAAAAACAAACAAACGTTTGGTTTCAGATTCCTTGACCAATACAGGATACAAAACAATACCAAATAAAACAAGAGATAACACAATTACACGATGTAACGACAAAAAAAGACTCGCTCTTTCTGACAGCTGCTTAAAACTGTAAAAGCAGTTGATAAACCTGGTTTTAACAACTACGGAACAACATATCAATTGCCCAAATGCTGCTTAAAACTGTAAAGGCAGTTGGTAAACCTGGTTTTAACAACTAAGGCACATCATATCAATTGCCCAAGTGGAAAAAATAATGACAAATAAAAAAAGTTTATTACAAAAAGGCGTATATAAAGATCTATTTTTATATTTCTAACAACTTTGTTAAAAAGATGCTAAATTACTTATAGTTTATATGATTAACGTGAAAATTTCCGTCGAGATCATTTAATACAATACTCAACGTTGGTCAATGTATTTCCGGAAAAAAATTCTGAATATTGACAAAGATGCTCTTAAGTTCAAGACGTATAACTTGTATCATTTCAATCTGTATCCAAGTGTTTTTCGTCATTTCATCAATACGGAGCTTAAATTTAATTTGCCCCTGAACGCAATTTGGGGGATTTAATCTTCATGTCTTTTTCTGATCAAAATTAACATTTAAATTACAGTTTCAGAACAAAGACAGACATATCATTCATCAGATTTAAATTGGATTTTTAAAACTCAATAGTTTCCCATAGAAATTGATGATTATATATACAAACAACAGCCATAACGGTTCATTAGTAATCAATCAAATAAAAACATCACTTAATTAAACAGGTCCTGACACTACTGTTTAAAAACTTCTACAGAAACTGTAATCACCCGTCTTGTAAAGTATATATGAAACATGTAATTGCTAAAACCACATCAAACTGCAAACGAGCATTGCTGATTGGAATTTCGAAAACATTTAAGAGCGCATAAAACTTCAGCAGTAAATGGAAATAAATAGGAATAAAAGATAAAAAAAGATTGATCTATTGAATGATGCTTAACGTCAAGCGATAAATAGTTTATGAATATTCAGAACGAAAGCATATAAATTAATAATAATGAATGAACCATGCTTTGTTCTAAACCGAACTGATGAGCCAGATTTCTAACGTGCTAACTAACGAATGCAACAGTGTGCAGGAAAGAGCCGTAAGAAGCCGTATTCACCCAGCTAGCTAGACTCCTGCGAAATACTAAACAAATTAGCCAGATCGTTTAATTTTACTTATAGCTTTATTTCTGATATTTGATCTTTAATTACTCCATCTATACTATATGTCAGAGTTTGTTGAAATGGGTAAAAACGTTATGGAAGAAAAACTATCGGCGTACTCTTATGAAATATTGTTTATTTTGTAGATTGAAAAAGTGCAAGTAAGTTGCAATAGTACTTTTTAGCAATCATGATGTATTTTAAGTTGCGCGAAGTTTTTGATTCTTTACGGGAATTTTACATTGTAGAGTCAGCCATTTGTTTGCCGGAAGTTGTTCTATGCATGTGTAAGCGTAGATTTATTCCGGGTGTAAAGTTTCCGGATTACTTGTTTGTTTCTACCTAGGGTATTATATCTGAAGTTTAGAGTTCGCCAGCCAATCAAGTATCACTTCCTCGTGACTTCATACAAAACTCTATATCCAAGGCGGGAAATGTGTTAGCAGTTGTCCTCAATTTTGGACAAACCAATTACGTTTGGGGTGTAACACTTAACAATTTAATATTTCAAAAAGTTTTCAAAGTTTTGTTTTTTGGATATTGGATCAAAGTTTTTCAAATATCAAAATTCCACCACAAAATTCAAAGATATAATTTTTTGGAAGTTTTACCAAACTTTTAAATATCTAAAATTCTAAAACTAGTTATTATTTATGTTTTTAGTCAAATTTTGAAAATACTTAATTAAATGTTCATTGTTAATAATTTCGCTTTTTTGAAAATTCACCTTTTGAATCTTTGATTAAAATTAAAAAGATCCCAAATAGATAAAAGGGGTATATATGCTATATGTGCAATTAGGGTGGTCAAACCGAAAACTGTTCATGACCTCGAAATTTGGAAATTATTCATACCCTATCAGTAACCTATGATAAGAGTGCTAAAATTGTGTGGGTGATCATTACAATTGCATGGAACAATAAGTTGTCAATTGGGTAAGTTAAAGATGTAACATAGTGCTCAAAGGAATTCGAAGACACCAAAGGGGCAGATAGAAATCGTTAAGTCGGAAGACAAACAAGACCATGGCCAACATCATGAAACGAAAGACAAACACAGAACACAAAACACTTCACTGAAAACTAAAGCTGGAGTAACACCAACCTTACAAAAAGAACAGGGTGAGTTCAGGTGCTCCGGAAGGGTAAGCAAAAGCCGGTGTATAGTCACAATCGATGTTAGTCACAACCGGTATAGGTACGGCTTTGTATGATTTGTGACAGACCTAGTGCATGACAATTAAGTGATAAATAAAAAATGTAATCCTGATATTGACTGCATGGGTAACGGAGATGCTTCGCAAACGCAGCATGATACGACCGCAGCACGTTGAAATGTGAAAGATGAACAAAAGATTCTTTGGGTAAGTGTGGACGCGGTATTTTGCTGGACACAATAATGTGTTGGACACAGTATTGTGCTGGACACAGTACTGTGTTGGACACAGTTAAGTGCTGGACACATCATAATATGACAATATAAATGATCATTTTGACCCACATTTTCCTCAAAACTAATGTTATTTTTGGTTGCATTTGTCATAAGAAATGATTAGGAAAAACCCATCAAAATCCAATGAAAAATAAGAATTTTCCATTCCCCCAAAAATTAAACTATTCAGCCAATTTGAGACCTTTTTTCTTGAAAACGGTGAATGATAGAGAAATCTGTTCGAATAGTAATGAAAGCTCTCAATGAGACTAATCAAAGGAAAAAAATCCCATCAAAATCCGACGAAAAATAAACTTTTACCATACCCCAGACAATGACATTTTCAAAATTTGATGTAAATTAAAAAAAAACACTGAAAAAATTATTAAAAAGCCCCTTTTGGCCCCTCATAAAAAACAGGCGGCGGGAGCTGGAACCCCCAAAATTTATCCAACACCATATCTCATACTAGGAAACAGTGTATCAAAATATTAGAAAAACCGGTTCATTCCATCAAAAGATAAGTTGCGATACCTTTGTGTGCACAGACAGAAGACGCCGACGACAACGACAACGCCATAACATAATACGACCGCAAATATTTTGCGGTCGTATAAAAAAGAATGACAAGACACTTATAGGTAATATTGACCCTGTTCTGTGGCACATTTACACTACCATTCTTAATTGAAGTTAACCCCCTATCATTCTTAATTGAAGTACCCCATCCCCTTAGAGCATATTTGAAAGAAAAGTTTAGTGGTGTGGATTTCAACACTCATTTCCTTTCATTTTTATAGAAGTTGAAATGTCCAAAATGAGCCGAAGCTGGCATAAACTTGAATGTATGAAACTATGAAAATAATGATTGAGGAATAAGCATCCAAATTTTACTTATTGAGTAAAAAAATTAATCATCTGGGACCCCAGAACAGGGTCAATATTACCTATAGGTAATTGTCATGCTTTTTACGCGAGAGGCCCCAAACGTATAACGATCGCAGGTAAAACCGGAACCTGCAAACGGATTATCGTCGTATTTGTGGTCCTCCGCATCGCGATTTAAATCGTTTGAAAACAAAATTAACGTCCATCATTTACCAGAAATAAGGAAAGTAATATTTAAATAA
>JAULBM010018932.1:0-11431 GCA_032357055.1 Geukensia granosissima | reverse complement strand
ATGTAATTTATTTCAAACCCAGATTACATCGATTGCAAAATTTCATTAAATAAATAAAATTTTTACCCCTTTCTGTATCAATGACCCCCACAATGACCACGAGTAATTAACGAATTTCTGGATTCCAATCGATCTTATTCCGACCAGTTTTATTTCACATCAACTGCTAACTTCCGGTAACAAAAAACAATGAGTGAAAACAAAATAATTTAATTAAAAAACATTGAATCAAAGTACAAAACTGTTTTCTTTCACAATGTGGAAGCAGATAGACTTACCACAGACTTGAAAACTCTCATTTTTGACTTCAACCTGATGCTTGCACACGACATACTTACCGATCGTAGTCATCTGGTCTGAAACCTGACGAAACTTTTTTAAAATCCTAATTTTTAGACACTTTTGCAAAATTCAAGAAAAATAGGTGTTTTTCAGTGTCCAAAAATTAGAGTAATTACGATACACAAAATCTAAAATTTTGGCAAAATGTGGGACTTACCATACCTATTTCTTTGTAAATTTGTTGTTGATTTCTGATTTTTAGTATAACAGTAAAGGACAGGCTAAATATGGTATTACAGACCCCTGTTGATGTACCACCTGTGACTACTACCAGACCAAAGAAAGTTCTGATCCTAGGGTCTGGAGGACTGTCCATTGGCCAAGCAGGAGAATTTGACTACTCAGGATCACAGGTAAGGTCACTGTATTTGTGGATGGCCTTAACATGTTTGTCAAAATTTTTCAATCCTTCAGGATAGAACATCTTATCAGCAATGTGTGAGCAGCAAACATCCTTAAATTGGTTGTCATGAATGTGTTTTACTTCTCTGTACATACACAGTAAAATTTGCATTTGTGGTCACCCTTTATTAAGCAGCCAATTAATTTTAAAGACCACCTTTCCATTGCTTATTGTTTCCCATATAGTATGATTTTACTTTTTTAAGAGGTCCCTTTTCCTTCTTCCTAAGGTGACCTCACAATACAAGTTTGACTATCATCAAGCCACCGTCTTGGTAGTCTAATGGTTAGCGTGCTCACCTCGAGTGCGGAAAGTCGTATTTTGATCCCTGGCCAGGTCAAACCAAAGACATTAAAATTGGTATTTGCTGCTTTACTGCTAAGCACGCAGCATTAAGGAGTAAGAGCAATCACTGGTCAGCCCAGAGTCAGAATAATATGTCTGGGTAAAGTGGCATGTCTTCCTGCGGACTGTTGCTTTTGTGAGCTAGCATATTAAAAATTCATCTAAGGGTGTCAGTCTAGTACAAAGTAGGCTTCATTCATCATCACTCATCATTAATATGCTCTCATCCTGAATATGCATGAAATATTTGTCACTGGGCTTTAAGCACCATTTAATCAATCATTGTATAATCATGGTAAGTTTGAAAGTTGTTAAAATCTGCAATATTAATTAAAAAAAAATCGGAAAAATAAAAGAAAAAATTCAAAACTTAAGTTTGTATGATATAAACTGTTTTTTTTTTCTACAGGCCATCAAAGCATTGAAAGAAGAAAACATATCTACTGTGTTAATAAACCCAAATATTGCTACAGTACAGACGTCTAAAGGCCTGGCAGATAAAGTCTATTTTTTACCCATAACAACAGAATATGTTATACAGGTAAATAGAAGAATAACAGTAGTTTTAAAAATACTGACCATGTCTGTCTACATGAGTATCATGAACAGTTTGATTGTAACCTTGATAAGCCTATAAAAACAGTTGAACATAGGTAACTAGAAAAACCAAGGTACCTTTCAAACTGGTTGAGTAATCAAGGCTCAAACCAATTCAAAGAATATCAAATTTAAAAAGTTCTAAGGTATGCATGGTGTTGGAGGTATTCAAGCTTAAGCTACTGAAATTTGACTGTGCACAAATTAGTGATAATGTTTAGAATGTCAAATCATGTGCAAATTTTATTTCCATTGTGCATATTTGCTCTTAAAAGGGGAGGTAACTCATATTTTTCAATAAAAAACTAAGTACATGTTTCTGGCACTATCTCTTGTTCATTTTGGCAAAAATTATTGGCTATTCATTCTGGAGTTTTGTACATTAAAATAATTTAAATTTAAATTTAAATAAATGTAGCAATTACAGGGTGTAGGGTTGAGTACTTTTCAAGGTAATACATGTCCCATGAATCTGAGGTGGACTGATAATCAACTTCTTACTTCATGTATATGTATATTTTATTTAAATCTATTGTGATTTTTTCATTGTGAAATTAAGAAAAATTTGGCTTAGATTTTTTGTAATCTCATATATCCAAATGAGCATGAAATAAAAGACTCAAAAGACATTCCCAAGCCAACTTACAAAACTATAAGACATACATGATGACTTGAACTTTCCAATGGTCTACTCCCTGTTTATTGGCAGTAACATGCCAGCTGCCACAGCATATGGCATATAAATCTACCAGCTCATAGGTTTTCCAAGAGCAGCATAAATCCTATGCTGCAATTTTTAGACAGAGCTAAGTTGTTGCGACAGAAACTCCTCTGACAAAGATATGTTGTTTTTGGGTTAGAGTCAACACTCTAGAAATGTTTTGGTTGACGCTGCCTTCTTATTGGCCAGTATAGAATAGCCATTACCAGTAAAGACAATTTTTTTTCCTGTGAAGATGTGGTGTAACTTAGAAACAGACTGTTTCTTGAAGCAGGAACTGCTTACCCTTCCAGACCACCTGAGATCACTCTCAGTTTATAGTGTGATCCAGATTATTCATAGATTTTTTTTAGTTTTAAATGTACAAACTATGTGTCATAGTTTGTCTTGTTCATGTTTTTAAGATTGCTGTGTATTTAGTCTAGTCTGCTTTTGTCTGGCCCTTCAGTTTCTTGGGAAAAATCAGTTAAAAACAAGACCACAAAACAAAATTTAATCAAAACCAGAAAGGAATGAGTCAGTATGTAAGACTAAGATCTGTGTACGGCATCAAATCAAGTGTCCTGTCCTCAAATCTGTGTCCTTTAACAAATTCATGTCCTATAAAATTCTTGGAAACTGAAATCTGTGTCCTTTTAAGCCACAAAATTTAGCTGTATTATTGGCAGAAAAAATAACGTCATTATAGCACTGCAAGTTGGCAATGTCATCCAGTTGATGTTGGCGGCATACTGGACAACGGCTATGTATTCTCAGCTAAATTGAGAAAAGGAATTAGTAAAGATCCTAACCTTAAGTAAAGATCCTTACACTAACCCTTACCTTACCCTAACCCTAACCCTAACCTAACTCTTACCCTAACAGGATGTCAAAGGACACAAATATCATAGACTGGCAAAGATCTGAGGATGTATTTAACTGATTCAAGAAATTTTGTTCTTAATTTTCAAGTTACATATACATGATTTATCTTCGTATTCAAGGTTATTAAAAGTGAACGTCCTGATGGTGTATTGTTGACCTTTGGAGGGCAGACAGCACTGAATTGTGGTATACAGTTAACAAAACAAGGAATCCTGGAGAAATACAATGTGAAAGTTTTAGGAACACAAGTTGCCTCCATAGAATGGACAGAAGACCGGAAAATTTTTGCAGAAAAGATGGCTGAAATTAATGAATATGTGGCACCTAGTGAAGCAGCTTATACTGTAGATCAGGTATGTATATGTAGGTTATATATACAATATTAGGTCAATGTCTGAAAAATTTCAACTTTTTTTTGTATGAGGCTAGGAAACTGGGGAAGGGCGAGGTTTAACGAGCCCATCAACAGTTTCATGCTGAATACAATAAAGTTGATATTTTCAGACATCGACTTAATATTGTTTTTATACTGCAGCTATAAAAATATTTAGATTACTACAAAAATAATAATTAACATAATAATAAATTTCTTTTGTCCCTCAATGAGCACCTGGCTATAAAGGAATTAAAAATTGACATTGTACAATATATCACTTTGCTACTATATTTCGGAAATAAAATCAACAGAAAACAGCTGCAGTAAAATAAATCATCAATGGTCATATTCACTTATCATTGGGCAGGCTGATTCATCATTGGGAAGATTGACTTATCATTGAGCAGAAGACTTTACATTGGGCAGACTGACTTATCATTTGGGAGATTGATTCATCAATAGGCAGATTATGTTATTACCGTAATTACTCTAATTTTTCGACACTGAAAAACCCCAATTTTTCTTGAATTTTGCAAAAGTGTCAAAAAATAAGAATTTTGAAAAAGTTTCGTCAGGTTTTAGACCAATTTCAAGGAATTATGAAATTTTAGCAAAACAATATCATTTCCTAAGAAGATAAGATATTGTATCTGGACATATTTATATATTATGTCAATCTGCTGGATTCTTCCCATAGATTAATTAATCTGCTCAATGGTAAAGACACCTGCCCAATAATATGTTTAATCTGCCTGAAAGGAAGTTTCTGGGAATTGCATTATAGTTATTGGTCTGTAAACAGTAATGTTAACTTATTGGTTGGTATTTTTCAATCCAAAAAAAAAAATTTTCTTACAATTGGATACCAGGTAAAATTATGATGCATGTAATAAAACTATGGCAAAAGATCTTATATTCCCTCTGACCTTACTTCAAGTGAAATTAACCAACAGAAATATTTCCTGTAGATGTAAACTCAAAATTTACGTAACGATTAGTTTCCTGGGTTTAAAATGTAGGTAATAAATTTTGGGGCGGACCCTTTGGAGACGTGGCGGATGTGGATGAGAATTTATAGATTAATTTGAACTGGCTGGAGAATTCCTTACAAGCTTTACTACAGTGATTTAATTTCATCACAGGCAGTACAGGCTGCGGAGAATTTAGGCTACCCAGTCTTGATCAGAGCAGCGTTTGCCCTTGGTGGACTGGGATCTGGATTTGCTGACAACAAAGACCAGTTGGTTTCATTAGTGACCTCTGCCTTTGCCCACACTAGCCAGGTTTTGATTGACAAGTCTCTAAAGGGTTGGAAAGAAGTGGAGTATGAAGTCATTAGGGATGCATTCGACAATTGTATTACGGTATAGTATACTTATAAAAACTCACATTTTGTGACAGTGTAATTAAAGTGTCTTTTAAAGTATTTTTCAATGAGCTGAATCTCTTACATTTTATTAAATTTGGAAAATTCATGGGAAGAATCTTCATAATTCTTATATAGGGGGGCTGGGTGGCCGAGTGGTCTAGGTTGTTGATTTAATCTTACCTGTATATTACTGTAACCTATCACCTATACGGCATGAGTTCTCGCCTGACTTTGTACCATACAAAAACAGGTTGAGTTTAACTTGCATTGCACATGATTAGGTTTGTCAGTTACCTGCTCAAGGTCGGTGGTTCTCTTCAACTTCCTCCACCAATAAAAATGACCGCAGCAATATGACTGAAATATTGTTGAAAGTGGCGATAAACCCCAATCAAACAAAAAAACCACTAACATAATTCTTATAAAATGCAACAGAGAAAGGTTCTGTTAACTATTGTATATTTCTAACTTTTAAGTTTTTCTCCACTCATATAAAAAATTGGGAAATTTTGTCACGTCTTCTGTTATAACAATTTCTGCTCTCAGGATTTGTGAATTTTAGAAAATGTGAAAAATTTTGATAGATTTTATATCTCAGAGAGACTCAGTTCAGTGAAACATAGCATAAATCTTAATCCCACAGGTAGTTTGAATGTGATTGTTTACTCATAGTAACTTCATATATAGAAATTTGGATGTTTTGAAGGTATTGTGTATCCATTTAAAGGAGGTAGACCCAGGTAAAGGAGGTAAACCCAGGTAAAGGAATAGACCCAAGTAAAGGGGATAGACCCAGGTATAGGAGATAGACCCAGATAAAGGAGATAGACCCAGGTAAAAGGGGTAGACCCAGGTAAAGGGGGTAGACCCAGGTAAAGGAGGTAGACCCAGGTAAAGGAGGTAGACCCAGGTAAAGGGGGGGGGGTAGACCCAGGTAAAGGGGGTAGACCCAGGTTAAGGGGGTAGACCCAGGTAAAGGAGGTAAACCTAGGTAAAGGAGGTAGACCCAGGTAAAGAAGGTAGACCTAGAGACGTGACTCTTTTAAATTGTTAGTTTGCTTTTTTCAACCACTTTTATAAATCTATCATAAGCATTTATGTTACACCAAATAATTTCAACCTGTTCAGTTGAATGCTCATACCTGTTAACCTTTTGAATGCCCTAAGTGGGAGATCTCCCTCTTTTCATCTTTTATAAGTGGGAGATTTTGCGTGACGACTTTTTTTCAGAAAGAAAAAGATGATTTTGCCAGCAATTCAACTACACAGATCAGAAGAAGATATAAATTCTTTGATATCTCATTATACTACTTATGATTTCTCATCAGAATTTGAGCAATTAGCACAACAATAGGAATAATTATTTGTTGATCGCTTCTCAATTATTATTTTATTACAAAACATTGAATTGATTTCAATTTGATTACCCATTTAAATCATGATTTGTGCAATATTTCTTTAAAGAGGGAGATTTAGGGGAGAAATTTGTGAAAGAGGGAGATTTGGGTCTCCCATATAGGAGACTTTCTCAAAGTGAGAGATTCCTAAAATGGGAGGGTTAACAGTTATGAATGCTTAAAAAGCTTTGATAATTTGAATTTTATAAACATTGCAACGATTTCAAGAGTTATCTTCCATTACCTGGGCCTTCTTCCTTAAAAGCTCCTTTGATGTCATGTTGTATTGTTTTTAGTTTCAATGTTGAAATTTGTCTATGTCTATAGATTGAAATTGAAATTATCAATATCTCTGTCAGTATGATAGGACCAAATGTTTAACAGATAATGATTTCAGTCGAATGCAGATACTTATTTTAGGTATGTGAGTCAACCACCATGATTTTCCTGTTTTGTTTCATGTCATTTTTGCTTACATTAAAGCCCTTGAATTTTTTTGCTCCTTTTTAACCTAAATGCTTTAAGATATTTAAAATAGTGAGCTCTTTAGTTGAGGGTCCAATTTGTGGGGTATGATAGCATGCTCTCTAAAGTTCTGTTTTTAATCTATCTTTTTCTTTTAAAGCAAGTTATAAAAAAATATGCTGCAAATTACAATTTAAAGTTTTCATCTGGTTTTATTTTACTGCAATTTGGAAAATAATGGATTAAGCCTGCCCGTGACTTCTGCTTGGAGTCTCAGCTGTAGTAGATTTTTGTATTGTGATGTTTCTTGTTTGGGAAAATCCACATATTAGAAACAATTCTCAAACATGCGTCAACTGATGAAAACCTGACGTCAACAGTGGGTTTAATCCAATGAAATGATTTTCAGGGTATTACTTTGTTGTAGTAATAATGGACAGAAAATGTTACTGTGTATTTTATATTATTTATATTTTACATACAATAGGTGTGTAACATGGAGAACGTTGATCCATTGGGAATACACACTGGAGAATCGATAGTTGTTGCACCGAGTCAGACATTGACCAACATTGAGTACAACATGCTGAGGACGACGGCCATCAAAGTCATACGTCATCTAGGTATCGTGGGAGAGTGCAATATTCAGTATGCTCTTAATCCAGAATCTCAAGAGGTATTTTATAGTTTAGATTATTGACCTTTGAACTTTGACCTTTGGACCAGATTGTGTTCTTAACTTCACTTCTACTCTAGGTGTCAATATATTAAATAAATTCCTTAACATTTCAACCAA
This sequence comes from Geukensia granosissima, assembly GCA_032357055.1. NCBI lineage: Eukaryota > Metazoa > Mollusca > Bivalvia > Mytilida > Mytilidae > Geukensia > Geukensia granosissima. Next base: position 3,756 of record JAULBM010018932.1, on the reverse strand, counting down.
ATTTTTTATTTTTCAAATTTGTGTAGTCATTTTACCTTAAGTTTAACTTGACCGAAACCATATATATTCTGAATTGTTAGGGTAAGCTGTACTTTGTCTGAGAATATCAACTGACATTTAAAACCTTGTAGTTAAATGCCGTTGCCCTAGGGGAAACCCCTATCTAAAAATAGCATTTTGACTTCCAGAAAATCTCTTCATATAGTCTAGGTATTCAAAAGGCTATAATTTCTTCCCATATGATCAGAAATGAACAAACTTAGATTCAAATTATTCCTAATAAAATTATCTTTTAGTAGAAGTCAAGATGAAACCAATCTATGAGAGACTTTTAATGTGGTAGTAAATCGAGTAAGAATATTTTGTTTTGATTTGCACTATTTTTGCGTATGTTCTAAATCTGATTGGTTGATTTAGTATTTTGACACCTACAAAAGAATTTATTATAAGATAATACATGTTGTACATTGATTACACATGTCACGAGAGAGACTACTAAATGCAATTAAATTTGTGGTGCTTCCTTTGAACAAAATTTGAATGGCTCGGGTCCGAGATCGTTCGGAATGGTGCATTTCCGATTTAGTCCCGTCACTTACTATCCGCACTTTACTTTCGGGTAGTTCAACTTTTCGACTAGAAACTTGGGTAGTCTGGCTGAAAACAGTTAAACCACGCAATCTGCCTTTTAAAGGCCCTTTAAAGTGATTTGATAGTTGTGATACAATATTACGTATACCAAATAACTGTTTGGTTACTATTATCTTGAATTTTCAATCTTTTTTATTCATTTCTACATACGTTGTACGTGATAATAGGGATTTATAGTCCGCGGTGATAATAACAGTGATACGTTATTGTCATATCACCATATTGTTGTTAAAAGTCTTTTAAAAAGTCACAAACTTAATCTGTACATAGGTCGATTGTCCTATAAACTTAGTGAAGAGGGGTTTAGGGTTGGGTGCCACAAACTTCAAAACGTAGTCACTAGTTTTTCTTGATGATTTATTTGTCATTATTATGTTATTTTTTGTTATTTTTATTCAGTTGATGTTATTTAACTTTTATTTTATTCATTTGTAGCCATTGGATTATCCTGATTGTCCTAGAAGAAGTCTTGTGACATTCATTTTCATGGACAGTGTTTTATTTCACTTTTCAACCAAGACTAATTTTTGTTCTTTATTATTATCATGATTATGACGACAATACTTTATATGTTAAATTCAAATTTTAAAAGAAAAAAATCATTTTGTAAAGTGTTTGTTTTGTTTATTATTATTAGTTTTACTATCACAATTTTACAGATTTCATTTTGAAATATACAGTGAGCTCCCTCTGCAAAATTTCCCTAAAATTTCTGAAGTACCTGTGCTACATATAAAAAAGTATATCTATAAGTATTCATGATGATAACAGAGGGATAATTTATTGACATCACATTTCCATATGTTCTAACATGTGATGTATGCAAGTAAAATTATAGTGACATATTTTTTTTCCATGTTGACATCATGAATACTGGGAGTGCTAGGCAGAAAATTATAAATAAACAATAAACTGTTGAAAATTTTCTTTTTATCCGAGTGATCTGACAGATATATCACATAGCAAATACATTTTTACCCTTAGATTAGTACGCTTTGTGAAAAATGTGGTATTACATGAATGTGAATGTACATGTATTAGGGAAATTTTGCAATAGGAACCCATTGAAGAAGGTAACCCAGAAAACTGTAATTTTAATAACCCTCATTAATAAATCAAATTTGGCCACCCAATTGTGATAAAGTCATATTCAAAAGGTGTAGTGGCCCAATATATTTTAAAATATGGGACAAATAAAACTGATACTATCTCCACAAGACATGGAGGAACTAGCCTTCAACAACTTAACAAGAGTGGAATCCTTACTCTTTGCATACAGCTCTAGATTGCCAAAAATAAAACATATACAAATGCCCCAATTAAACAAAACGTAAAACATATGTAAAGAAAAAAGTCTGAAAAAGACTAAGCAATGACATAGACTTCCAACTTTGGACAGGCACATGATAATGTGGTAGGGTTGAACATGTTAGATCGGAACCATCTGTACAAGGAAAGCAAATGTAAAACAAAAATCAACTGTAGGAATCACACCAGAATACACCCAATGCCTACGATGTACATAGATCAAAGGCAGAGATCATTTAATTTTTAGGGGGAGCTAGAAAATAAGAGCCAGAAAAATGTCTTTCCTTTGAAATCCCAGCTCCCCTCAGAGAAAATCAAATGGTGTGTGCCTCAACAAAAATCTGGAGATGCAGCCACCACCTGCATAGTTTGCCTCATCCTCCAGCTTGATACTAAAACAAGTATTCAGAACAATTAGATCAGTTCGGCCATAAAGTAAATTTCTGTATCCTAGACCTTGAATGAGACAGAATGCTGCAAGACTTCAAAGGACACATTCACACAGCCAGTTGCAGGATGGTAGGTCACATAGTCCCTAAAAACTTGACTCAGACAATAAACGTGACCCGAGTCAATGAAACATGAACAGTAGGTCATAGTGACCTAATTTTGGTAGAATGCTGCCATACTCACATAGACACATACACACAACCAGTTGCAGAATGGCAGGTCACATACCGGTAGTACGTGAGAACTAAACTAGGAAGTAAACGTAAACCTGAGTCAATGAAGCAGAGAAAGTAGGTTAAAGTGACCTAATTTTGGTGGTATACTTAAAACAGTGCAAACTTAGAACAGAGTGTCCCTGACCAATGAACAAGTGTGGACACACAAATATATTTTCCCTGAATAAGCAACTTTGATTGAATATACTGTACATGTGGACACTGAAATAAAATTTGTCAATGGACCGTGAAATTGACCTTGTCAGAATGACATGTTGAAATGCAGCATATCTGCAAGATACTCACACGATACAACTCAATATGCTAAAGCTACATACCAAAATTCAAATCATTCCCATGAGTGGTTGCCGAGTTTAATCTTACAAATATTTTCAGAGGCGTAAACTGTACAAGTCCGGTAAACAGGAAGTTGACATTTGACATCCAAGGTATTGCTCACACAATACAACTCAATGTGCTAAAGCTATGTACCAAATTAAAATCATTCCCATGAGTGGTTGCTAAGTTTTAGCTGACGAAAATATAAGTGGAAGTACGGACGGACATACTGACAGTAAAACTTAATGCCCCCGACGCTTATCAGCGGGGGCATAAAAAAATACATCTACTGGTATAATTTTTAAGCCAGAATTGACCAAGGGACAAAAAAGAAAATCTGAATTTTACATGGGATCTAATAACTTTAGAACACTCCAATAAAATTTCCATTGAACTTGCACCGTCAAATTGTATGTATGCAAGGACTGACTATTTATCTTTGAAGGGGGACAGTTTTTACACATTTAGCAGCAAAACCTTAACAATTTTTTTTCTCTTTAAAATTAACATCATGCTTTATCAAGTACTTATGAAATATGTCCCTGGCTTTACCAGATGAGACTGGTTTTAGGAATTTCTTTTTTGGTTACCTACATGTCCAAAAAAATTTTCCATAAAGATTGACATATAACCTTTATGTAAAAAGATCATGTCCTACTTCAGAGTTAAATTGCCATTCCCTAAGAAAGCCCATTTAGTTGTCCTTTTATTTAACCTGGAACACTGTCCTTGTTCAAACTGATTTAATTGAACATTTACATCTATAGTTACATGTATGGTGGCCGTGTTTGCT
>JAULBM010018922.1:0-11432 GCA_032357055.1 Geukensia granosissima | reverse complement strand
AGTAGCACATTGACCCATAATTTTTTTCTGGTCTTTTATCTTTAAGTGTAAAGCACTACATATTTATGACAGTCTTTGAAAAAGCTATTTATTTTCAAATTGAGTACCGAACATCCTTAAGCAAGATTTTCAAACCAACAACTTATAATTGTTTCACAATATCTTAAGTATTGGCCAAATATGGGGCTTAACGTACCTACTTTTTTGGTTTTTTTATATGCTTCTGGCCTCAATTTTGCTTTCATACACTTCTGAAATCAGACGATGCAATAGCTTGTTCTACGGACTATTTTAACCTGTCTGTCTGACTGAGAGCTTTAAGTTGTTGTGTATGACGTTAATCACCAACAAACCCAACGTTGTTAACTGATCTAGCATTTAGACCTATCTTTATACTGATTTAAACAGATCGATTGTATTGCATGTCATTCATTACCAATTAAAGTGGCTAGTGCATTTGCTTCACGAGAACTGGACTCAGACATTAACAATAAATGTTGAACTTGGGTCAAACATTATCAAAATTATTGCTTAAAAAGTTCATTTTCCTAGTTTCCAAGGTGTCACAGTAACTGTTGACATGACTGCGCAGAAGGTTTCAACAACTTGAGGTATCATTCAGTTGTTTTTGACGTTCATATGTTTTATTTTAGAAAATGCCACACGATTTTGTACGACGAATGGAACGTGGGCAGAGAAATCCGATTATAACAGCTGTCTTTCCGACACCACATCAAAAGACATGTACGAAGGGGGCGTAAGTAATTAAAATTGTTCAAAGAATAAGTTCCGAACATATAGAAATGTGTTTTGTAAGAATTACACCCAGAAAATAAAACTCGTTTGGTATCTATTTTGCATTTTAATAGACAGGTACTATTCTGCAATTGGTTTATTCCTCGACGCATTCAAGTAATCCGTTTGAATATATCGTTAACTTCCCGCAAAGGGTGTATAGATGCACTTGGATGGTGAATTATTTCTTTACTGTGCACTTATTTAAATAAAACCAATTACAGCTAAACAAAAACTATCAATAAACATAAGTGTATAACAATATGTAAGTGTAACAAGATGGACAACCTACCCAAGGCATATTAATCCAGATTATCACGCAGACAAATGAATAAAAAGTGTCGAAAAATGTGAATAAGGAAATAGGTGCTGTCTAACCGGCATTTAATGCATATCTTTTCTTTATGAAAATATTGCAAACATGCAGGTTTTCTATATATACGTGTTGTCTTTGCACTCTTGGTAAGTTTCAACAATCTAAAACGGAATGAAACACAATTTAAAAAAAAAATGTTTTTCACTTTTTAAACATTATGTGATTTTATAAATTATACTTATTATGTAACGTAAAGAATGTACTTCTATGCCAGTTGCAATAATAGGCAATAAGTACATTATTGCCTTGAATTGAAAATGTATTGCAAATGTGAAACCTGAAGTAAAATCATAGCGAAATTATCATCTCTTGCAAAAGCTTATAGTGAATGGTCGTTTCAGAGTTGGACTAAATACCGCCCATACCCAACATTCCCAATTTTGCATCCTATGAATAGAAAAATTCTCCACCTAATCCCCATCTAATCCCTTGTTGTGTTTCATTGTTTGATTACCTGTTTTCGACCTGTATATGCAAGAAATATTGGCCGCTGGACGTCAAACAACAATCATCAATTTCAGTACAATGTATTTCTTCTCCCCTTTTATATGAAATGAGCGACATGTTCCAACATGTTAAAGGAAACCAATCATATTTTGATAAGATTCCTAATTATAAATGTAAACTGTTTTTCTCTAGTCTTTGTAAGATGAGCCTTATAAAATGAAATAATTTCCTGATCATGGTATTTTGTTACAACAAAACCTTTTAACTGAATGGTGTACATTAAGTTAATACGTTAACATTGTAACAATTAGACTTGCTTTAAAAATCAATTATCAAGATAAATTTACAAGAAGGAAAAATGAAATGTAACTTTATACAAGTATAACCACTCCCTAGGTGACGTTTCTATAGTATTATACTTCTATCGTTTTGTCTCTTATTGTAGTTGTAATCGTCTTTATACTATGCATCGACTTTAAATGTCATGTCAGAGGCAGTTGGTTTTTAAGGTTTGTCTTATTCTTGTATCACTCAAGGGTCCCAGGTTAGGGGAGGATTTAGTACTCACAAACATGTCTAACCCGGACACAAACTTTATGTGCATGTCCCAAGCAAGGAACCTGCAATCATTATATGTAGCCTTTAGTATAACCACTCCCCAGGTGACGTTTCTATAGTATTAAACTACTATCGTTTTGTCTCTTATTATAGTTGTAATCGTCTTTGTACTATGCATCGACTTCAAATGTAAAGTCAGAGGCAGTTAGTTTTTGAGGTTTGTTTTATGTCTTTTGTCAAATCACGGTCCCAGCTTAGGGAAAGGGTGAGTACTCACAATTTTTGTAACCTCGCAACACACTTTATTTGTCTGTCCCATGCAAGAAACCTGTAATGCAGTGGATATGACAGCTGGCCTTATTGTGGGGATATTTGTCCATTATTGAAGGCCCTTTTACAACCTGAAGATGTTTGTTAATTACACGTTTTGGACGTCTATCTCATAGGTAGTCATATCAGATTTCTCTTTTCTACCCTAAAATGTTAATCAAGAAATAAGCACCGACAAAATACAAAATTATTGAACATTATTATAGATTTTGGGTAATATTTGTGGTGATAAAAGGCAAAAGATTTTTTTACAGAGTGATGAATAACCGTTTAAAACAAAAAAGGCTCTAAATCTGAGAATAAAATACTAACGAAATAATAAGTGGTCGTCTATCTTAATAGATAGACATTATTAAGTTCTACTAGTATTAGCAAATAATCATAGACAAGGAGAAGTTTTGCTTGATGTCAATGGAAACAAATTTTTTTTCAAGTATATTGATGTTCAAGATACATGTGTCATGTAGCCTGTTATGTTATTGTGTTATTTTACAGCTTCGTTATTGTTTTGACTCCGGTTCATTACTGAAGGCCATAAAATGACCTGTAGTTGAAATTCGACTGTCGTTTGCTGTATTGTTGTCTCATGGGCAATCATGCCATATCTCCTATTTTTATATTATTGACGACATTTAAAAATGAACACTAAAACGTTCTGAAACTGCGATCGTATCGATTGATCTGATACAATTTTTATCTGTTCAACTGTTAAAAAAGGAGACATTCGTAAACTGTCGGCCCTCTCCTTTCCTTATGGCATCGTTTCCATATTGCAAACATTTGAATTCTCCAACCAGGAGGCGATTAAGGCATAAGTATATGTGGCAACGGATATCATTCATTCAACTTCCGGAAAGACATGTGACGATTGGTGACGGATGTTGAATTTGTAAAAAGTGCGTTAACCGAGATTATTATAATATATATATCGATATTTAACCGATCTTCAAGTTAATACAACCATTTTTCAGAAGCTTTGCATGTTTGAAAATTAGATGATTTGACAATAACATCAATCTTACAGTGCAGAAGCGTTTAAGTGGTGTTATATAATTCACTATTTATTATTTCAACTGTCAATTTTAAACTGATATGAAATAATTTTCTGACGAGGAATTCGTTGGTAACATCAGATGATGAAAAGATCTTTAAATATCATTTTGTCTTGTTAATGTAAGAATTTAAAGTAAAAAATCTCTGTATTTTGAATTAATCAAAAGCGGAAATAATATTTCTTTTTTCTCAGAATATAGTTTTCGAAAAAAAAAATCTATCAATTTGAGCTCTATTGTTGATATTCTGTGGCTTACAACAATTTTTCATACAATAAGAATTATGTCATTTAGAAGCCACTTATGTGTTAGATTTATTGAATTTTATTACTGGTATGATTTACAAAGTCAAATTATACAAAGATATCTTAGCTTTAAATCGAATTAAGGTAAAAAATAATTAATATCTTACTTCAAAGAATTCCCACTATCATGAATCCAAATCCGTTTCCGGTTGTTACTAAAATCGATTGTGACAATATTACGGCTTTGACTACTGAGTAACACGACGGGTGCCACTAGTGGAGCAGGAGTTGCTTTCCTTTACTGAGCACCTGAAGTCACCCTGGTTTTTGTAGGGTTCGTGTTACTCCAGCTTTAGTTTTCAGTGTAGTGTCGTGTGTTCTATGTTTGTCTTTTGTTTTATTTTGTTGGCCATGGTCTTGTATGTCTTCCGACTTAACGATTTCTGTCATTTTTTGAATTCCTAAGTACAGATATAAAACAAACCAAAAAAAAAAAAAAGACGCCAAATCCAGTGGAATTATTTCTGCCATGTACAATACAGTAAAGAATCCCTCCGTAATTTTAGGTTTTAGAATTTTCCTTAATACTGCAATTGTTTAAATCAAAACTTTATTTATTTCTTAAGTCTGACAACCGGGCAGGTAGAAACCATTATGCAAAAACAAATTATTGTCTAACCTGTTATTTTTTTAGGTTTGGTTGTGTCAGTAACAGATCAAGCTCATTTACAATTGAAAATATTATATTCACAAAAGAAAGCCACAGAAAATCGGTTACAATATAGCCAACAACAGAACCAGTATCACAGAGTAGGTTGATTTATTGGTATTATTATCGGAAACTGATTTCTAACAACTATAACATTATTTACATTGCATTGATTTAAACAAGTTCTTGTACGATCACGCGAAGAAATCGCCATTCCAGTCTACTTTTGATGAAAGAAGCACTTGCGTTTTCCGAATATAGAAATAAATTGATTCCAACTTATATTGTTTCATTTTATTATCTGTAAAGACTTAGTTTCCCACTGACCAGCACGTTTCATGTTTTATATCATGCTCTGGGGTTTACCTTCCAAAATAGATCGAGATTCTCAAATAAGGGTATTATCAACAAAATAAACTTGATTCGCGTTCATTTTGTTTTAATTTCGAAGTTTTGAATAGAATGAGCGAGGTAGGAATGTCCTTTATTCATCAGTTGCTTTAGGCCCAATCGTGTATACTTAAAATAAAATGCTCTTACCTGAACATTATCAAAAATGCACATTTGACAGAACAACAAACACAAAGACAAACCTAAGACTACAATTCCTGACTTGGTACAAGCACGAGACAAAAAAGGTCATTGTATAAATAATCAAATTGCCTTTCACAACAAAATCAGAAAAATATATTTGACACTTTTTGCAAAACTTTTTTATGATACAATGTATAAATGATTTAAAAATGATATATTTATATGGAAAGATAGACAACCAAATCACATGTCACAGATTGTAACATAACAAATCTGACTAATAGAATATATTTTTGTTCTCAAGAACTTTTCTGCTTGTATGTAAAACATAAAACATAAAAACATAAACTAGAATTGTGGAGTTTCTTTTTCGGATTATGTTACGAATAGAATTGAACGACTTTCATAAAAAAAATTCCAGTATTTTCGAGAATTTTAGCAAATTTCCAACATTGAAACAGTCAATGTGAGCAACCCAAGCACACTGTGGTTTAAATGTATAAAATATACCTTGCTGAAACGTTTATTTTTCTCAGTCCTTAGGGCCTCGAGAAAATAACCCTTTCTCAATTTAATAATTATGCAATTACTTCTGATTAGGACCATAATTGTATATTATTATTATTTTATTTGCGATATTATTTGAACTACCATTTGCCGGTAATTTAAATCTTTTCATATTCTTTCTTCAAAAAACAGGATGTTTTAAGTAGAGTAAAGAAATTTTGTGAGGAAGAGGGAATACCAGAATGGAAATTATCGATAGCAATAAATGAAATACGTAAGTAATCTATTCCTGTGATTATTGACACTCAGCTTAGTAAGAATAAAACGTATGCAGAAGGTATTTATGCAACACCTGTGCAATATGGTGAATTTCAAGAACAGCCGAAGTTCCTACTGTCATATACTATATACATGTTCCTGTCAGAACACACTAGCAAGTAACTGGCAATATCAAAGTATTCTCAACCACAGAAAGATTCTTTTCTTCATTTGACGGTGTGCTATTTCAGAGGATTTATTATACTGGTTTTGAAATGGCAGTCAACACGTTGTTATCTAATCAAACAACTGCAGGACAAAACATTTGATGAACATGATAACGTTAAATTTTTGCCAGTAAAATCAAACACCATAGTTTTTCTGCTAACAGCCCAATAGAAGTTGTTCTATAACTGTGTGATGTCTTTCGGCCACGTAACTCGGAGCAGCTCCATAGTAAACAGAGATAATGCTGATTAATCTAAACGTAAGACTACAAGCAGAAATGTTAAGTATAGCAAAATTTAAAAAAAAACGAAAACTGAAAAAAAAAGTCATAACTAAAACGTAATTACATTTTTGGACTAAAACCTTTTTCGATCGTCCATCGTTTGACCTTATTTATTCAGATTGAACTGGCAAGAAGAGTTAAATAGTACTATGAGTTAGGAAATAGCCGTAGTGACTGTTTGCTGTACTGTTGTTATACATAGCGATTAAGTGCAGTTACAGCCCTCTTAAAGTCCCAGTCTTCTGTTCTGTGAACTGCCAGCCTTATATCAACCCAAAGCTGTTAATACATTTATGTATACTTCACCGTACCTATGCAACATTGGTAAAATTTTTGCACGTTCATACGGTTTTTAGGTTTCTTCTGTAGTTTTTCCGTGGTTTAAGATTTCAATTACTGTTCTTGGTGAATAAGAGTAATCCTTCTTATGCTCATTGACAAAACAATATCACAAATTTATTTATCCTTGTATTTGTAAAGTCTGCCCTGTTAAGAAGAAAACAGCTTGACCGAATCCTTGTTGATTTCAAGATGGAAATTTGGTCTGCGCAGTATAAAAACAAGCCCGTATTGCCCCGTACTACAACAGCCACCTTCCTATTTATACCGGATCCAATACAGAAACCGGCAGTTAGAAGCACTATAGTATCGCATTGTAACTTGATTATTTAAGCCATATATTTTCTTATTTAATAACGTTATATTTTTTGCATGGTATTTTTTCACGTACTGAATATGACAATGGTATGAAGAACAAACATCGTTCTAAAAATGCGAGCCTGCATAGATGTTTAAAATTCCAAGTATATTTTATTTAACCCATCGTAACTTAATATGATACTTGATTTTAAAAATATAAATACAGAAAATGGATTACGTAAATTGGAAAAGTTACATTCTCAATCAACAGCTTATAGGTCTAATAATTCCACTTCTACAATATGTGAATTATGTATCAGTTATAGAATAATAACATTCAAATTTATTTACAGCTTTCCCCCGCAAAAGAAAATCAAAGAAATTTGGACGTTCAATAAAGAAAAAACTTGACAAATCTATAAACTGCATAAGACTTAATGATGCTCGTGAGTCATTACCTTATGGTGATCCGACAATAGTTGTTCAAGAGGAAAAGCATGACTTGGAAACAGAAGATAATGAGTCTAAACAAAGGATGTTTCAAGTGCCTTCAATTCATATTATCGAACCTTCAGATACTATTTATGAATCTGACGAAGACGATGATTTCTACGATGTCAACGATAATGACGAAAGTTCATTTAGTGATCCTGAAAATAACAATATGTAGAAAGCGTAATCATAAGCATTTTGTTATTGAAAGACTTATGCAAATTAACGAAACCGTAGTTTTACAAATCACAATCAAATCACCAAAATATTATGAAAATCTGAAAAAAATGTCATTTAGAATCGAAAAGAAATTGGGTTTTTTGTGGTCCATCTAAATTCAATATGTTTTATAATTTTCCTTTGGATAAATAATACAATTTTTGTCATTCCGTGGGTACAGAAAACAAATTCATTTTGTGTTATGTGATTGCTAGTTTTGTCTATGCAATTTGTAGTTTCAGTTTCATAATTGAAGATTTACACTTATTACTTTAGAATTTGACTACATCATGTACATGGCAAATTGAAATAGCAGTTTTCAGACATCTTAAAACAATTTTGAGACATCTTTTAGATATGTCTTAAAATATGAGTGTTTGTTCTACAACACGGCTGGACAAAATATATCCAACCATTTTGCGATTTTGCTTCCACAAAATGTCAAAGACCAGTATAAGAACGAGCTACAATGTAGATATTTTATACTGTATTAAATAATAATTCAAATCATAATTTGAACGCTGTTGCGTTAATTTACGTGTCATAATGATACAAGGTACGTATAATTAGGTAAAAGAAACTACTGTAAATATTTCATTTATCTCAGGATAACATTTCATTTATCTTGTCATTCCATTTTTAATAAATTGATTCATAGATTTATATATATATATTATACTGTCTTTTTTACCATATATGCCAATTCCAAATACACTTTAACATGTGTTTGCATGATACTGTTTGGATTCACATTTAGTGCCATATATACATTTACGAAACTCGGTTCCAACTTTTGAAAAAAAAGATTAATAAAAGATTAATACAAAGCTGACAAATATTTAGGCGAAAAAAATGTCTTCCTAATTTGATGACCATTTGTCAATCTTGCCTTCCTTTTGAATTTCGACTAAAGTTGTGGCTTACGGTTTTCCCTAATTCTATTGGATACAAAGTGTCCTGAGAAATCAGCTTGTTACTAATGGTTCTGCCAAATGCTCCACCAAGCCATTCTAAAAGATTTTACGGGCCGCCAGAAATATGCCCAACAAACTATGCATGATGTAGCTTAAATGGAATTTGGATACTCAGTTACTCTCGATACGTGATGGACATTTTAAACTCGAGATTTCTGTTCTCATGTTACGGAATCAGAACATTTAACTTTCCTACAATCTTTACAGCCATAACACAGACTCTCCTTAAATCAAAATTCAAAGATCTCATCTATAATTGCTTTCTCAAAAAGAACGAGGAAAACAAAACAAATATATCGTTGGCGGCAGAGCCAAATCATAATGCGATCGTCTCAACACAAAATCACAGATGTATTTAGAGGAACATAATAAATTAATGTTAGATTTCCTTATTGACAACATATTTATTCAGTTTGGTAGAAGAGTTTTCCAGCAGACTACCAGCATTCAAGCTGTCATCAATTGTGCTCCACTGTTGGTCACTCTATTTCTGAATTCTTCTTTAGATCTCTCACAGAAAAAATGAAAAATAGCACATAACTTTTAATTACAGCTTCGGTTTTATAGATGATGTTTTAAGTAAAATAAGCATCCTGGAAACAATGTTTATTTCTTTAAATTAGATTTTCAGAAAAAAAAACAGTCGAGGTAAAATTCACAGTCGGTTCACTTCTATGCATAAGTGCATATTTCACGAGCACTGAGCAGCCTCCTCTAGCCAAGAGGGCGGTAGAATAATCCAAGAAACGATTTATGTCGATCATTTAAAATATTTGAATTGCATTGTCAGCTTTCGTCATCCACTTTCACTTTTAATGATCCGTGTCAATCTAATGTTTGAAAGTATGAGTCTCCATTGAATTTTTCAAAACGTCGCTTCAGTGACAAAATTTGAAATTTAAAAAAGCGGCATTAGTTTATTATTATAAATTTATCATATTTTATTGTGATGAATCAAAAAGTTATGCTTTTTCGTTAAAGGGAATCTAAATCTATTTTGTTAATTTTAAATATTTTAAAATGAATATAATAAGATTTATTTCAAGTCGTTTAAGTAATAACAACACAAATTAAGCTTGTATTTTTTTTCTTACAACAATCAGGGCGTGCAATAAACAACAGCCATTGCAAATTATAACAACCGACATGGCTGATTATATCCAGCAGAATTAGCAAAAAGCAACCTGTCGGAAAAGATAATGTAAATTCTTACATTATTGTGTTGCTTGTATAATTGTCAAAATTACGACAGGATTAGAATTGCACATTCCAAATTTCGTCAATAATATTCTTACACAAGTTTAAAGAAGTTGCAATTATAAAACTCGCATTACCGCATTAATTTATTAATTAAAAAACCGCAATAATAAATGCACGCAAATATTTCAGAATTTACAATGTGTATAAATTGTTCGTGCAATCCAAGCCATTGTTTTTTTTTTGTATTAAAAAGAAAGAATATTGAATATATGCCAAAAAGAAACAATCCACATCTTTTCAGGATTGTGAATTGCATAATTTCTTGTAAAGATTCTGTATTTTATTTACTAGATTTCCATGGGGAACGAAACGTGTTCTTAAAGAAATAGTGTATTGGATTTCTTTCTTTTATAACATGATTGTAGACAAGATTGAAAAACAAAGAAAGAAGTGACTAAATTCATTGCGTGCGAAGAGCTTGTCTGGATTAACTTTCATCAGGTTTATATTGGAAAACAAGAAATTACGTACAGGTTTGTAGAGAGAGTTGCCTACCTTATTATAGTAGTGTGGTCAGATTAAAAATATAAGAATTAACAATGTTAGAAAGATGTTAACTGTATCTTTCCAACAAACATCCCAGTACCGGAAAAAAAAATAAGAGCATACAACCCAAGCACGCTGAAGCACAAGAAAAAAAACTCCGTTATAATATTTAAACAAAAGAAGATGGAATTTATGCCAAAAAGAAAAAAATCACATCTTTTCTGGATTTTATACTGCATAATTTCTCGTCAAGATGTTGCCTTTAGTTCACTTGGTGTCCGTGGGGCACGAATCAAGTTCTTGTTTTCTTATTATATTTTAGTTTGTTTCGAATCTTTTATTCTGTTTAGATATGCACTAATGATCTCTCCCATGATTATTCTACAGTGGTCTTATAATATAGGAAGTCCTGATGTTTTATGCTTATCACATGTATGACATACGTAGGAGCGAAATTCGTGTCAAAAGAAACTAATCTGATGTTTAGAATGGCATGATCCATATTTTTAAGTACGGAAAGGTGTTAATCATTAAGTATGCCTTAAACTAAACTGTCTCCAATATATTGCAATGACCTGTAATTTATGCCGATATGGCAGATACACATTTATATACATATTTACATTATTTTAAAACCTTACGTACCCTATGAACGATTACATTTGATTAACCTATCTTATGACTATTTCGGTTATGTTACAGGTATCACATAACGTCGAGTTATCTCACTTTAGCCAAAAAAAACGCTGCATAAGTTACTAAACTCAAGGTTAATACCCGACTTTCTCTTTCATTTACATAAAACACATGCAACATGCCAACATCAAACAACCGACATAACAAATAAATTCAATTTCTTATTTCGAGTTGTTTGAATAATTATTTAACCATGTTAGAACCTTGAACTTCTTATGTTTTGATTCTATTACGACTAATGAGAGGTTCCTACTTGCTACATCGATCACTAATGAGAGGTTCCTACTTGCTACATCGATCACTAATGAGAGGTTCCTACTTGCTACATCGATCACTAATGAGAG
>JAULBM010018911.1:0-11432 GCA_032357055.1 Geukensia granosissima | reverse complement strand
CGGACAAAAAACATGGCCGCCATGGACGATTCTTGTTTCTGATTGGCTGATACATTAAAAATCTTCTCTTCTGAAACTGCTTGGCCAAATGGATTAATGTTTGGTATGAAGCATCTATAGAAGCTACTTTCTCAAGATTGCTCATTTGGTTCTGATTAATCAGATCTGTCAACAAACATGGCCGCCATTGACGATTCTTGTTTCTGATACATTAAAAATCTTCTTCTCTGAAACTGTTTGGCCAAATTGATTAATATTTGTTATGGAGCATCTATGGAAGGTACTTTATAAAGTTTCCTCATTTTGTCCCGATCCATCAACAAACATTCAATTCTTGTTTCTGATTAGCTGATATAAAATCTTCTCTTGTGAAACCGTTTTGCCAAATGGACTAATATTTTACAGGGAGGATACTTCAAAAATCTTCTTCTCTGAAACTGCTTGGAAAAATGGATTAATATTTGGTATGGAGCATCTATGGAAGGTACTTTATCAAGTTTCCTCATTTCATCATGATCAGACAAAAAACATGGCTGCCATGGACTATCATTTTTCTGATTGGCTGATACATTAAAAGTCTTCTCTGAAACCACTTGGCCAAATGGAATAATATTTGGTACGGAGCATAAGTGGAGGTACCTTTATAAAGTTTCCTAATTTTTTCTTGATCTGAAACTAAACATGGCCACCACAGATAATTCTTGTTTCTGATTGGCTAAAGCTGCTTTGTGAAACTGATTAATATTTGATGTAGAGCATCCATGGAAATTTGCCCATTTCATTCCAATGGAACAAAACAAGGACGTCAGACAAATTTTTTTCTGATTGGCTGATTCATAAAAAAATCTTCTCATCTGAAACTTCTTTGCCAAATGGAAGGTGAGCGATACAGGCTCAGCCTCCTGAGCCTCTAGTTCCAAGCGCTAGCAGATATTGATATGATTTTTTGAAAATTTTTCCACAGTTTTCGGCATTTTTTGGCTGAATGCTTGCAGACTTTTGCTATTTGAAAGCCAAGTTTGTCTCTTTACTTTTTGCCACAGGCCCTACTGCTCTTTAAGGGATTAGTGATACATCCGGCCGATAGGGGACATAGTACTGTTTTGCAATATTCTCAGAATGCTAGTTTTGTTTAGCAGTATTTTGTTTGATTTAAAAAAAAAAACTCAAAAAACATTCAATGATGCAAATTATGGACAAAAATTTATGATAAATAGATCATTGCATCATCCTTCTACCAATATGGTCACTCAGACTGAAGCCCTTTGTGACGATTTTGGATCTTGGTATGATACCTGGGTTGGTATGTAAAGTGTCATGTAAGAAGCTATAATTATAATAAATAGAAGTAAAATAGACTGCAATCCATCTCTTTACTTAGAGAAAGTCAGTGGAGATTAACATTTATTTTTATATTTTTGCAGAGTCAAGTGAAATCAGTACAAGTTAACTGGATTTGTAGAGGATTAAACTCTTCAAGCGTCAATGTAGACATTCAGCCAAAATCTACTGTGGAAAAAGAGGAACTACACAAGTATGTTACTGTTATCAACCATACATCATGGAAGTTTGGAGTGGTATTTTAACTGGAAAAGATTTGGTTGCTTATTGGTATTTCAAACACCTTCATGACCTTCATAGTTCATTCAGTGTTTTACTTACTACAACAGTTGATTATAAAGTCTTGAGAAAATTACAAAAAAAGGATGCAAATTGGAACGTTTCAGCCTTTTCATTTTGTTTATTAAGTTACTCCTGTGTTTTTATTCCTTCCAATTGCAGAAAGATTTAACACATTATCACATATACAGTGTACTCGTGGTATATTTTCATCTTTATTTGGGACCAGGCTAAATTAAGATGATATGTAGGAATGGCAATAGAGAAAGAGGAATATTATTAAAAATGATTAAGTAATTTTGGAGAAATGGGTCCATACCTGCCAACCCTATTAATTTACGAGGTGGACTACTGAGTTTGAGCCCATTCTACCGTCTACCAATTCAAAAAAAAATATTCTACCATTTTTGTAAAAAATTGCAGCAAAATGCTAAAATCATTAAAATCTGTATATAATTTAGAGAAAAAATTAAACATGAAGTCCCTCTCATATGGCAATCTTGTAAGAATCACACCCATAAGTTAAGTAGAAAAGATAAAAAACCAATATGACCAATGAATGCTTTCTGTCCACAGCTGTTTTGGAAAAGTGAAATGTGTGCTGATTTCGCTTTTTTATTTGAAATAAAAAGTTTGGTTGTGAAATGTATATGTTTGTCTTGTTTTACCAAAATACAAACACAGAAACAACAGATCTTTTTTATATAAAATGACAGAATTTAATGACAATTTGTAAGCCCCTAATGCTCTCAGAGTGCACCATTTTGCATTGATTTGTCAAACATTTTCTGAGATGAAGCAATCCCTGGGGACCAGACCCTCCTATCGCTTATATGGGTCGTTGGTGAAGTATGGTTTAAGTGGGGAATCAGTGTTAATAAGGGGCAGTATATCGGTAATTGGGGGGAACTCTTTGTTGTTGTGTGACGTTTTTTCTATTGCAGGTTTAACATTCAGTAAAAAGATGCTTTTGACATTTAGCTTATTTTTTTCAAATTGTCACTTTCATAATAAGTTTTAACCAAATTTTGCTTACAGTTGTATTTTACAATGAGTTACTGTTTCAAATTATGGATGATATATTTTTGTTCCAGTCACAATATGACTGAAATATTGCCAGTTTAGCTTTGAACAATAAACATGGATCAATTAAACAAAATTATGGGTGCTATTAATAGTAAAATAGTGTTGACATTGACTTTTATTGCAGATTGAAGAGATTGGGAAAATTCCACTACTGCAGTACACAAATCAGTGATGTTCTGTTGTATACAATCAAAGACACAGATATTTTATCAGAGGTCATACCAGGGTCAAATATAGAGAGTGCCATTAATGAAATAAATAGTGCCCATTCATCAGGTGTAAATGATTCTAGCATTCCATCATCAAAACCAATGTCGACCACAGATGTCAAGAAACAGGATACCAGTTCATGTAAAGATGAGATGAATGGAGAAATCCCTGATATATGTAGTGGTGACAATGACAGTGGAGTCTGTACAAAGTCTGACGGGCTGATGAACGGAGTACATGATGATGATGATGGTGACATGGATGATTCACTTGACCTAAGTGTGGCAAATGAATTGGAAATGACACAGGAGCAGGAAGATAAAAGTGCAGAGTATGAGGATATAACAGAACCTTCAAAAGATAAAAGGAAGAGAGCACAGAAGCGATCAGCCAAGGCAAGGAGGAAGAAGAAAAAGACAATGGAATTCCAGACAAAATTTCCTTTGTGTGAAGTAGGAGAGACAGTTCCTGTTTATGTCTACTGTACATTCTCTAAGGCAACTGTAATGTGGCAGGTATACATATTTTATTATCCATCAGTTGTAATTTTTTATTACATGTTGTATTTCCATTAATCAGTAAATAGGCATATGAAAAATGACTAAAATCCATCCAAGGTAGTCTGCAAACTTTGTGCAAGCTATATCCTTTTTTTTCATTATGTCTTCCTTTCGAACAAAGAGAGACATATTGTTTTTGTCAAAATTTCTCTTCTTCTTCTCCTCAGCAAACCATGTCGGGACCGTAAATTTTTACTTTTTTGCTTAAGGCCTTTTATATTTGGTATG
This sequence comes from Geukensia granosissima, assembly GCA_032357055.1. Classification (NCBI taxonomy): domain Eukaryota; kingdom Metazoa; phylum Mollusca; class Bivalvia; order Mytilida; family Mytilidae; genus Geukensia; species Geukensia granosissima. Next base: position 7,728 of record JAULBM010018911.1, on the reverse strand, counting down.
TAGCTACAACATATTAAGACAATGTGTCGCATACCAAGGTTGTTGACCTTTTGACCTTAGGGTCAAATAATAAATGAATTAAGCCAATTTCTTGTATGGGCTAGAACTTTTTTGCTTCTCTACCTAGGCCTTTGATTTTTGGTATGTAGCTAGATCATATTAAGATGATGTGTCGCAAACCAAGGTTGTTGATATGTAGCTAGAACATATGAAGTCAAGGTGTTTTGTTTGGTGACCTTTGACCTCAAGGTCAAATATCTGAAATATTTGCTGTTTGATATGTAAAAAGTAGGATAACATACAATGATATTCTAGTGACCTGTGACCTCTAATGCATTTCTTTTCATGATTATAGCACAGTATAACTTGTTTCGCAAGCAACATATTGAGTTGTTACTAAATATCATGTGATAGGAGTATATGATTTAGTATTCTAAAACATATCCCCTAGTCTAATATCAGATATAGTCGTCTTTTCTTGATAGTAATATTTGTGATCACTTCTTACTGAATTTGCAACCCTACACAGTTTTCACATCATTAGAACTTTACAGCAGAACATATTTTGTGTCAATCATTTAAAAAAATGTAAGGTGATGAACAAATGCAAAAAATAGGACCAATCCATTTGAGAACATTTTTTTTTTCTCCTAAAACTTTTGGATTTTCCTTCTAAATACTAATGTTGTTATGTTGAGAATCAGATGCATTAAAAATGTCAAGTTCCTGTAAAAAAATAAGAAACATTGAAATGAAATTCCAGTCTTACAAAAGCAGGGGTTGAAAATGTCCCAGTCGTCAGAGCCTCTGGTTTCTAACTGTTTCAATACATATTTGAAGGCCAAAAAAAAAAGGAAACAAAATCCAAAATTTTGAAGCAAAATTTAAAAACTCTGTTTATATGGATTTTAAAGGAATTTTTTAATATTATTGAAACAGTGTTTTAATTTAGCAATCAAACCTTTATTGTGTATGTTTATATGAGACTTATTATTAAATTTGTTTGATTTTTATTCTTTAAGATATATATGGTAATTATGATACTCATTTTGATGAAGAAGAAAATATGAATTAAATTTTGTAATGAGATAAACTTCATTTGCAGTTTTACGAGTATTGAAATAGTAATTGTATCTATTATATTTATAAGTGTACACATCAAATTGATCATAAGATTTTTATTTTTTAGGATGGTAATGTTGAAAAAGATATTTCATCAGCAGAACTTTACCCTGTACACCATTTAGATGAACACGAGTTCTTCCCTGGAGATTTTGTTGTCGAAGCTAAAGGTAGTAAGAGATCTAGACCATGTTTCTATTTAGATTTGTTGTCATCTGCCAGAAGATTGTTTTAGATTTAATTTAAGCAATTATTAATATTCCCTTTACAAAATTAAATGTTATTCTTTTAGTTTTTCCCCAGTCCTTTATCTTCTTTTATTGAACCATTTTTTCCAACCACCGTTTAACATTATATGTACAAGTGAAACCAACTGACTGAATTCTGAGTTTCTATTTAATCATATCAATATAAGTTTTCCCATGGTTCAGATGTATCATACGTTAGTTGGTTGAATATTTGAAAATCAGTTTTCATATTACTTTTGGTAGCAGTTAAATGTTTGCAACACAATTGATCTGACCCACGATGGAAATGTAGCAACCTGTATCTGTAGTGTTTTGTATATGAAAAAAAAGACTTGATGATAGTCAGAGATATTGTTTCTCTGTTTAAAGGAGCAGTACAGATCTGTTAATTTTTAGATTTGAATGTATTGTCATATATATGATTGATCTGAATTTTTGAAAAATGAAAGTATTTCAGTGTATGTTATAACAATACAATGCCATGGTCTTGTCTGTCTTCTGACTTAAAAATTCTTGTATGCCCTTGAAGTATCTTTAATTTTTTGATAGACTGTATGATATGAATTTGATACAAAACATTCTATTTACAGAGGAAAGTGACAAACCAAGCTACTATGGAGCTATTGTAAGTTCAGATCATCAGGCGAGAACTTGTATGGTCAACTGGTACAAGATAGAAAATGGTGTAAACATCAGGTAACCAGAATGTGTTCATGTATCCCGTAAATGTCATTCATTTATAGAACAACAATATACTGATTAACTAAAGCAGTCAGAACTACTACCATATATGTAATGAGGTCATGAAAGGTCAAATAACCCTAAAATTCTTCATATTTGTCTAGGGAAAAATCTGAGCATGGAATTTACAGATATTGAAGATTTTAATATAATACCAAAGTCTATCATCAATGTTCTATGCTCAGATTTTTCCCACCAACCAAATGAAATTTTCATACCATAAACACTAGAATTTGATATTTTTGCAAAATATATGAAGTTCTTAAGAATTTTTTTCAAAAAACCTAACTGATGCTTAGAATTTATCTAAAAATTAAAATTGGAACTTTCTAAATATTTAATTTATTAGTATATGCAAATTTAGTTTACATTTTCATATTTGGTAGCATTGTTGACTGTTAAAAGTATATGTCTTTGTCATCTTTAGGTCTTATCTGATTTATTCCCCTTAGAACAACAATGGGAAAAATGTCCATTTAAAAAAAATTAATGTCTTATAGTTGGAAAAATACAGTTTATACTAGTACGATGGCATGGGCACAGGACACAAAAAATAAAGTCTAAATAATCAGTTAACATACATGCCACATGGCAACATTTCACAAAAAAGTACCTAATAACTGTATGTATTAAAGCCTTATGAAAGCTTTATGAAATTGTTGCCTGTCCATTAGAAACATATTAGGTCATAACAAAGGCATAACATTACATTCGCATGGTTTGGGAATTAAGGTGTAAACATGTAACATTGGCACAAGTTTTAGTTTTACAGTTTATATACCTTGTTTTTAATCTGCTTAACAAAATCTGGATATTTCATGTTTTTCAGCAGCCAAATATGAACAAATACTGTGATAAATCAAATATTTTCCCACATCAAATAGCATCTTGGAAACTAAACAAAATGATAAAAAAAAAATCACAAATGAATGCATATTCAGGATGACAGTTAAGCTGAATTTCAATTGCTTGCTCACAAAAGCATCAGTTCACAGAAAGACACTTTACCCAACACATTATTCTGACTCTGAGCCGACAAGTCTTTGCTCTTGCTCTTAAATGCTGTGTGCTGAGTGGAGAAGCAGCAAATACCAATTTTAATTTTTTTGGTTTGACCCAGCTTGGGATCCAACCAATGTCCTTGAGCACACGATGCCAGCATGCTAACCTTTATGCCACCAAGGCGGTCTGGTTGAAACCGAATAGACAGCTTATTACTAAAGTCAGTTATATAAGACTTATCCAAGTTTTTATAAAATTCATTTTTAGTATCCCCTAGTGTGACATGAACTTATACTTGTCACTGTTATACTCAAAATTACATTCAGTGTGTGTGATGTTTTCATTATTGCAATTTGACTAGGTTGAAATCACATTAGATTAACACTCATAACATTTTGTAGTTGTTTCTTATTGCATTCAAAAAATCTTGTACCATCATTTACACACATTGATTTTTGAATTTTAAGTAATTAATTTAAACTTAACTGCACAGATTACTGTAGCTTATCACTATATGATGATAATCCACACCTGTCTTTGTACCATGCAGAAGGGTGTACTATACTCACAATGCTTCTGATACGATTTGTCAGGTCCACTTTAAGTTTAGCAATTCTTGTTAGCACTGTGTCTTCCTTCACCATTGGAACTGATCACCACGATATGAATGAAATATTGTTGAAAATTGTATTAAGCCTCAATATAACAAGGGAAGAAAAAGATGTCACATTTTGTGTTTAATTTTTTTATGTGTTTGTTAATCAGTAAATTGTTAATCTTACAGAGGTTTTGCTTGTATGACAATGCCTATTACAATGATTATTATTGTAGAACTTCTGAAACAGCTGAGGAAGTCAGTGTTTATGATATTAAGGACCACCCAGAGTATAAATTCAGACCAGGTGATATAGTTATGGCTGTAGGGGACTTTACGGTAAGGGCATTTAATAATAAAATAGTAGGGCCAGTATGGCCCTTTTTAACCCCAAAATATGCCTAACACAAAATTATTTGCTTCACATTTTATTTAGTGAAATTCAGGAAGCAGAAACAATCATAAGTTTCAATCTATCCTTTTTGTTTCACCTGAAAGTCATAAAAGTAAGACAATGGCATTTTGGCACTTTAATTTTTATATTGACTTGTTTCTCTAATTGTAATGAACTTTTAATGCCATTGGATCAGTTGATTATGAATCCCTGTGTACTGATTATCAAGGCAACATATAATTTTGCAGATTTGGATTGACAGAGTCAGATGTTTTTTTTTTTTCAATATTTTAAGTTTAAACTGCAAAATGAGTCCATCGAAGAATTAGAGAAACAAAATCTTACATTGTTAAAATATTGATAATCTATTTTTGAAATTTTGTTAGTTAAACCTTCAAATTTATCTCCAAGGCTTGAAATTAAATGTTTGATTTTTTGGATTGTAAAAAATAGGATTATTTATGGCTTACAATGAAAGATTCTCTATAAAATCAGTTTTGGTGACTAATTATATTTAATTTGTTCATTGTTGTTTTATTATAATAAATATTTCTGGTGTTACAGAAAGATGGTGCAGGTAACCATGCAGCAGGACAGGTAACCAGTTTGGATCCTCAAGGATGTCTGTTTGTATGTTGGCCAGACAATAATACAACATTATGCAATCCTCAGGAATTGTATTTGATTGGTGGGGATGTAAGTTTAAATGTCTTTTAAAGAATTGGTTCTCTGATCTTGTGAACTTATTTTATGAAAATTTTCATTAACGTTTTTTTTGTAATTTTCTAAAATACTTATTATTTGTGATTGTTGCAAATCGGATTTTCCTAACTGTCAATTTATGTGACAACCTTTTTAAAAGACCTCCAAGATTAACTAGTCATGCTATTTTGCTGTTGTTGTCATTGGTAGGCATTGATACAGGTATTTCTGTCCATTAACTAATATTGTCTGAACTCTTTCTTCAGGGTGATTAATTGTGTAAAATTAAATATTTACCTGTGTTGATATGATGTTGAACTTTGTATATATATGTGTAATCTAAAGAATGGTTTCCTTTGCTGTCCTACAGTACAACAACATTTAGTTAGCATAACAGCTCTTTAAAAAATCATTTGATCTCAAAGATACTGACATGGATTATGTCACTGATTAAGGTAAAAGTGTTATAGTATTTGATAGATAAACTCAGATTTGTGATGGTGTAGACACCAGTGACATAAAATTAAATGTTTCACTGTGTTTCTCATTTGTTTTTATTTTTTGCTGCAATAGATCATCAGAGAAAATGGATAAATTAATTTCACTTATTTACCCATCTGACTTTTATTGTTTAGGTTATTGCTATCATTTATTAAAAATCTTCTCCCCAGAAAATGTAGGGTTGTTTGGAATCAAACTTTGGTTGAATTTCCATTGTCTTTTTTCAACCAACCAAAATAACACCGCAAAACTAAGTTTAACATGGGACCCTTAGGGAAATTCACTTCTTGTCTGAAAACTGCTTAGTCAGTCAGAACCAATCCTTAATAGCAAGCATCACAGATGTGTGCTGGATGGTAATATGTATATATGAGTGGCAGAAATATTAAAACCAATCCAAAAGGTGTTTCAGTTTTACAGAGAAAAATGGTCATATGGACTGAAGTAAAAGTGGAAGTAGATTTTAATCAGATTAAAATTAAATATTCATTTCATAAAGATAATGTAAATTTAACATAACTCCCGACTTTCTTTATATGGAAAGCTCACTTTAATATTTTTTCTGCAAGATAACAAAGTAATGTGATTGGGAGGTCATAATAGAAACTATGTCCAATTGTTTATCAGCCACTCTGTGTAACACTTTTTGTGCTTTTCATTTGTATTTTCTGGATATTCTCAATTTGTGTATTATTAATGTATGAAATTACAGGCTGGGACTATGCAAATCTTGGAAATGCTTTTCACTTGTGCATTTGCAAAATAATGTCTTGTTCCAAAAGTGTGATGCTGAGCCTTATTCATGTTAGAATGGTTCATAGGGTGTCTCCTTTTAGAATTTTATCTGGAATCCCCATTAACCAACTAAGATTGCAGCCACTGCCAAACAGTTAAACATGAGACCTTGACACTTGACAATCTTCTTCTCTGGAACTGTTTAGTCAACTGGAACCATACTTTCATAGAATGGTTCTTAGATAGCCTTGATGGGAATTCTCACTAACCAACCTAGATGGCCACCACAGATAAACTAGGTTTAACATGGAACACAATTGAAAATTATTTTGGACAAGTGAGTAAAACTAACAGTAAACTTAATAACGACTTAAGTGACCTTTACTCTATTTCAGATGAGTGAGTTAACTCTGACATTGAAGATGGAAGTAACTTGAGTGACCTTTACTCTATTTTAGATGAGTTAGTATGACTCTGATAGTGAAGATGATAGTTCCTTTAGTGACCTTTGCTTTATTTTAGATGAGTGAGTATGACGCCGACAGTGAAGATGATAGTGACTTTAGTAACTTTTACTTTATTTAAGTTGAGTTAGTATGACTGACAGTGAAGATGATAGTGACTTTAGTGACTTTTACTCTATTTTAGATGAGTGAGTATGACCATGACATTGAAGATGATAGTGACTTAAGTGACCTTTTCTCTAGTATGACTCTGACAGTGAAGACGATAGTGACATTAACTCTACTTTAGATGAGTGAGTATGACTGACAGTGAAGATGATAGTGACCTTTTCTCTAGTATGACTCTGACAGTGAAGATGATAGTGACTTTAGTGACCTTTACTCTATTTAAGATGAATGAGTATGACTCCAACAGTGAAGATGATCGTGACATTAGTGACCTTTTCTCTATTTTAGATGAGTGAGTAGGACTCCGACAGTGAAGATGATAGTGACTTTAGTGACCTTTTCTCTATTTTAGATGAGTGAGTACGACTTTGACAGTGAAGATAATAGTAACTTTAGTGACCTTTTCTCTATTTTAGATGAGTGAGTATGACTCCGCCAGTGAAGATGATAGTGACTTTAGTGACCTTTTCTCTATTTTAGATGAGTGAGTACAACTCCAACAGTGAAGATGATAGTGACTTAAGTGACCTTTTCTCTATTTTAGATGAGTGAGTATGACTCTGACAGTGAAGATGATAGTGACTTTAGTGACACTGATGACAGCTGGGAAACAGAAGAAGAGGAGGAGGAAGAAGGGTCAGAGGAGTGAGTAAATGTACACTTTTCTTACTGTGTAGTTGTAATTTTAACTGTCCATAAAATATCTCTAAGGAGGTTTTTTATGCCCCCCACCTTTAGGTGACGAGAAATTAAGTTTGACCCTCATTTTTGTCTCGCCTGCGACGAAGTCGCGAAAGTGAGACATAGGTGTTTCTTTCCAGCAGCGGCGGCAACGGCGTCGTTAGTTGTTTTTAAAGCTCTATATCTATGAGAGTATTAATGATAGAATGACCAAAATTAGTGTGCTTATAGTTCGTGATATGAAATTATCAACAGACCACATGACATTGGTCCTTGACCTACTTTGCACGGTTCAGTAACTCTTAAAGCTCCAGCGTCAAGTTTTCATGCTTAGGTCAGTTTCTCAGTAACTATATATGATAGGTCAGCAATATT
>JAULBM010018900.1:0-11432 GCA_032357055.1 Geukensia granosissima | reverse complement strand
CAAACATAGAACACACAACACTACACTGAAAACTAAAGCTGGAGTAACACGAACCCTACAAAAACCAGGGTGAGTTATTTACGAAATCTTGATGTGCCCAGTGTTTGTTTAAACGTTGTGTTTGATTCTGTATGTATCAATGCCACTTATGACAGATTTTGTCAGATTTCTTAGCCCGTGTATATCTGTAATTTGTTTACCTTACCCCGCATTTGTGCTTCAATGCATATATGAAGTGTCGTCGAGATCTAGCAAAGAATTCCGCTCAAACCGGTGCTAGGGGTCGTCATTAACCTACAGTGAGGTGCGAGTTTTTACTCTTTGCTGAAGGCCTCACTTTGACTTTGAGATGAAGTACAGCAATCAAAGCGCCGTTCCTTTGCTTGGAAGTTACTTGAGTATGTGAGATTTTTATGTCATGGATATTTACACCATATGGTTTTTTATAATTAATGTCATTCTCTTGTTTTACAATTACCAGTATTGTTATACGCTGTTTTGAGATACGATACGCATATTACGCTTTTATGCGACAGTGCAATATTCTTTTTCGTCACTGGAAAATGCTTTGTTGGTTTAAGTAAATTGATAATCTCTGATGTCCAGTTGAAAGGATTTGCAATATACATATTGTAATTTAATGATACTGAAGAGAGGTTATTCCTTGAAATGTACATACAGGATACAAAATTCTCCATATTTATTCAACAATGGTAATTTTCTTTTCATCAAAAAGGAAGGGGTCATCTCACATTAACAAAATTGACCCTACCATAATCTAGTCTGTTATATTTATTACTATTTTGATTGGTGTGTTGCCCTTTCTTGCGTTTCTAACTTTTGAATAAAAATCTATCCAGTTGGATATTAGAAGACAGCTTGTACCAAAGAACATTATTTCATGTTGCTTTATTTACATACATTGATTCATCTCCTAAACCTGTTGAACACAATTTACAAAATAGGAAGACCTCACTAATAAACGGATGTGATTTTATGACTTTATTTACATTACCGATATGAGGGCATATAGAGAAAGTGTAATTTTCACCTGCATATGCACCGTAGCTTAAATAAAAATACAAGTTTACTTATGTTAAATAAAGACGGTGAAATTTTATGTTTTCTGTATATTTAAAGGAGTAGCCTTTCATCAGTAGATTAAGGGAATCAAAACAAAGTAAGTCCAAAAATCCAAACACAGCAAAAGAAGTACTCTAATCTAAACAAATCGAATCCGACAGAAGGCAAGCAACGATTAAAGTGCAATACGTTTTGAAGCCTTTTCGTATTTTCAGAATATAAAAATTTCAGTATAAAATGCTTGTATAAATTTCATGTCAGACAAGACTGACAACTGGGTTGATAAATATCCTTTTGGACCTCTGACCACCAGCAGAGGTATCGACCCAATTGTTTCAAAATACAAATTTACCAATGTTGAATAATTATGATGAGTTTGTGCATGTTATATGCACATTTCAAGGAATAACCTCTCATCAGTAGCATTAGAACCAAAACATAGGAATTCCTAAATGCAAACATAGTAAAAGAAGTACTCTAATCTATACCGAATCCGACAGAAGGCAAGCTACTGAGTACAATACGTTTCCAAGCCATTCCGTAATTGAATTGCTTTGGAATAGAAGCATATTTATGTAAATCATGGTTGGGTAAATTTCATGTCAGACAAGTCTGATAACTGGGCTGGTGAATATCCTCGGGAACCTTTGGGCCATTGGCTCAGGCACCGACCCAGTGGTATCGACCAAGTGGTTTCAAAATACAAGTTTACTAATGTTGAATAAATGCGTTATCAATCATTTTAACCTCACAAACTTGTACAAAAATTACCCTTAAGGTCGACCACGGTTTTGATCTTGCAAAGATTACCCCATTTGATACTGACAAAATAAAATTTAGTAAAAAAAAGTATTATTGAAAAGTTGCACTAAATGAGGGTATCTAAAATAGGAAAATGTCTAATTAGGCAGATTCTTCCGGTTCTCGAGCTTATAATCTCTTGGACCGGTATGGTTCTTTTTTGTCTGTTTTTTTGAACTTTCATAAACTAGGTTCTTAATATTTGGGTAAACTTTTCAATATATATCATTTATAACCTTTTATCTGATGATATTTTTGTAAATTTCAAACACTTCTCTTGTACAGCTTGGTGAACAGCTAAACATGTCACAGAATGATAAAATTGACTTTGATCATTAAGTTACACATTAAATATGCTTCCTTGGACCAAATTCCAAAATTCATTTTTTATTAAAATACAAAATTACCCATGTTGAATATACATGGGGAATTTCGTAAGCTATATGTACATTCTTAAAAGTAACGACTCATCAGTAAATTGTCAAATGTAAACATTACATATTGTCGTTTTCAGGTAGGTACATAGGGGACAAACTCGACGTAAATGTTTTACCGCAATATCAAACACAATTAAAACAAAACAATAATGCAAATTAAACACTATCTTGGTGAAAAGTTACATGTATAAGACTATAAAAAAACAACTGATATTTTATGCACTTCAAAATATTTATATACAATGAAATACAATTTACAGTTGTGACGTAATATGAAGTAGTCATCTTCTTGTTAGGAAGGACATATAATGATATCGATAAAGTATGAAGTGAGATGACAAAAAATCATGTCTAATTCATTAATACGCTCCCGATTAAGGAATCTTTCGCGTTGCATTACATTTACCTATCATAAAGATAAGAGAGTATTCTGAATTTTACATTATACATGTTATATATTATCTGACATTGTTTGGCGGATATCGTCAGACGCCAAACGAAGTCAGATTACATTTATATCTGGCTCGTTGAATAAAATTCAGTAAGCGACATTTTTCCGTTTAGAAGAATGGCTAACGATAGATTATACAAAAAAGGTGAAAAGTTAACTTGTAATAAAACATGAAATTCTGCCTTTTAAAAGTAAAAACAAAATATGAAAAGGTTAATTCTAGTTCAAACCCTCTGTCTAACACTGTGCCGGTCGATTTCTATTTTGATAAATTCTATACTGGCGCACAGGTGTTGATTTAACGCTATCGTGGGCAAACGTAATTTGTTTGTCTAAAATTGGGGACAACTGCTTAAACATTTCCTGCCTTGGATATAGAGTTTTGTAAGAAGTTACGAGGAAGTGATACTTGATTCCTGATTGGCAAGCGCCCTGTTAACTTCAGATATAACCTGACATCAAAATCCAGAATTTCCTCACCGTGACTCACGATTAACTCCGCTTGACCTTACTGATGTCAAAAACTAATTGAAGTTTTACTGCTATGTCAATATATTTACTTTGTTACGGACTCGACTGTGAATTTTTCTATAATCAATAAAATAGCCAAAAACTCTTGTAAATACCCTTGAGTTACCACAAAGTCTACAATGGCTCTTCTGCTTGATTTTGTTTCTATTTTTGTCTGTTTGTATAATTATTATCTTTATCATTCTAATATGTATATATACAGTATAACACAATGTTTAATTCAATTTAACTAAGTATTTAGTTTGTATTGTTACAATTTCAATTTCATTGCATCATTTGTTATCTTTGTTTGTTATTTGATTTTATTCACATACCCCAGATAGGGTCTTTGAGAAATAAAAACTTGAAACTTGAAACTTGAAACTTGTATCCCGACTATTTGGTTTTTATATTTCCATATAACAAACGCAATGCAGATCTAACAAACATTCAAGGAAATCCAATGTTCGTTATCTTAATTGATATTGTCGGTATAATTACAGGGAAGTTTTAGAATTTCAAAACCATCACACCAAGTCGAAGACGTTTTCTAAAATAAATGTTAATTCATTTAGACATAATTCCTGGAGGTCGGCAGATTGTTGGTGATTTTAAAATAGTTAACATTTACTTCGAAAATTTTACCCATAGCGATAGATAATGTTACCTATAATAAAATTGAAAACAAACTTACGACGTCCATGAATTATTTTGATTTCGATTCCAAAAGAACAATTACGGTGAATTTGAAATCGAAGCAAGAACTGACTTTGCCATCTCAATACCCTGCGGGTCACAATTCTGGTTTAAGAATTATAAATTCAGTCATGGTGACTTTGGCGAGAATCAAATAAAGGAAAACATTAAGAAACAGTAGCCCTCAATTTAATTTGGAATCACATATCATTAGACAAAGCCCACGAAGTATGTGAACATTGGAAGCAAACAGGTGAAGTTGACATAGCGCGTGCAAAGTATAAGTTATTAGGGATTTAACTATTGGTAAATCCAATTGACGCCTTCACAACCCTATATGAGGATATTTTATATATACAAGTAGAGGCATATAAATAAAGCAAGATCTGAACGAAACGCATCATCATTCGTTGTATAAAATACTTGAGAATAAATTTTTCCTTGTAAGAATACAATCTTTTACACTACTTTAAATACAAAATTTTAATTTCCGAGTGAAACAAATATAGAGAAAAACATTATGACTTGCCATTTTCATAACTAAATTGGATATAAAACAAACAATTCTCATATTACGTCCAAAATTGATACAATTTGTAAAATGTTATATGTAAATCTTTATAAACAAATCTTTTAATTTTTTGTAGCCGAGAATCTCTTTTTTAAGGTTTAATAGTTAGTACTTTTAGGAAATGTACTGAAGATGCTACAAGAAACCTGTACCATTTAATTTTTTAAGTGAAATTTAAAATATTTACCATGAACGTTGATATATAAAAGTTTAATTTTCCTAGCTTGGTAGACTAACATAATTCCCTAGATGGAACCAGATTCAAGCGCTTTGGCAAGGCAGAATTAAGAATTCGTTGCTGCTGATATTTTCTTGTGATTTTTGTGCAATTTTTTCTGTCAAATGGAGTTGTTTTCCATTATTATGCAAACCGTTAGATCTGAAGAGATTTAAAACGTATTTTGAGTAGATTTAGTTAATTCCTCTTTAAATTTATCTTTCTATTTGCATTGTCATGGTTACTTTTGTGCAAGTAAAATTATTGATTGTCAATTTGTAAAATTTCACATCATCGTAACAAGACGAGCATTAAACCATGCGATAAAACAAAAGAAGTTAAGTAAAATATTTTAAAAATTGGTAGACAGATTAACCTTTAAAGTTGGGCAAATATCAGTACGTATATCCAAATTGATGAATCGATTAATATAAAGGCTTCGAAAAGTATTGCATTAAGTAGTTGTCACTGCCGTCGGATTTGGCTTCCAATTTTGATTTGTTGAGAATTGAGTGCTTTCTTGAATCTTGGTTTTCCAAAATTTTTATATTCTAATGTTATTGATGAGAAGTTACTCCTTGAAATGTACATAAAGCATACGACAAATTCTCCATATATATTCAACATTTGTGATTTTGTTTTTTGCATTTTGAGCGTATGAATTTAGCATTGTGTTTAACATCAATAAATTCATCTTCGGTCATTAAAATAACCGAAGCCGTTTTCGGTAGTTACAATCCTCAGCCAGTATACACTTTGTCCGTTTGATTGATTGTTTGATTGTTGGTTGCTTAACGTCCAGTGTTAAATATTTCATTCATTTTCAGGACGAGAACAAGTGCAACAATGATCATTATCGAAAATGGAGTGGGATGGAAAAAGGGACTGATGTGTAGGGACAAAAATTTTAGTCTTTTGTAGCGGCAAAAACCTTCTATATATTTTTCGAAAACTACAAAAGGAGTCTTTTACGTGCAAGGAGCGTGGCACTCTCCAGACACGTCACCCACTATGGTCCACGGCCAGGCTTTCTGTATTATAACCTGGCAACCCCCAACGAGAGGGTCTCCCCTATCCGCCACCTGGGGTTTGCGCTGAGTCAGCTCTGTGGGTCGAGCCCTGGAGACCGCTCCGGTGCCCAGTTGTCCGTTAGATAAATAGTACTAAGCTGACAAAATATATTTCAATGTTTTAATCGAGATACATTTTATCAACAATACCATATATGGTTATTTTATTCAAAGTGTATATATGTATAGACATATCATTGTATTAAGGGTATTTTTCCTGTTGTAGTACAATGATAATCAAATCAGGCGATATTATCATTTATCAGACGAGTGTAGTTTTGGTAAGAACCATTTAATTTAATGTTTTTGCATGAAAAACTATATCGGCCGAAAACCTTATTCTACTGAGCTTGTATTTAAAAAGATGCTTGGACAACACGCACGATCTACTTTATAAAAACAGGAAAAAACAACTTCAGTTTTACCCCGAACAGCGACGTCGAACATTTTTATTTCTAAACAGTTCAAATCAATCTTAAAATGTCTTCTCATGTGACAGCTGACAGGTCAGATCTACAGTTAACTGGTGTGAGGTACAGGTAACAGGTCTGAATTTCAGATAAAAGGTTTTTTCCTTGCGATTTCAAAACCATATTTTTTTACGGTAAGTCAATGTACGAAGAACACACTTCGTTCAAATTGTATCTATGTTTAAGCGACAATTTGTAATCTTCAAATGCAGTGCAGGCATTGGGAATTTCTAACTGGTCAGATGAATGTGATATCATTATTTCGACTATACTACAAATTACAAAACAAAGTCAGTAGTAATTCCCCAAAATGTGAACGAAGATATAGAAAGCTGCCTATTTATTTTCGGGTACCAAAATATTTGTTGGAAAGATACAGTTTACATTTTTCCAAGGTTGTTATTTGTATAATTCCATAATTTTTATTTTTATCTGGCTTGTCGGCCTTCATTTTGTCATGAACTGTATATTTCAAATGAGTATGAATTCAACTAAAACATCATAAAGTTTGACAGATCTCCCTATTTTTTCCCTACCGTGTCTGATAAATGTAACTAAAAAAGTGCGTTACGCGCAGTTGACTTTGGCTTTTTAATATTTGTTATAAATTAATTTAAGATGTTAATCGTGTTTTTTCTGGGATACATTCTATATTCATTTTATTAAATATTAAAACCTTACTTGAACATTGTTGAACATCAGTCAATTTACTCTCATGAATAGAATCAATCTACAGGTACACACACTCTTTAATCTAATGCAAAATATACGGAATTTGACAAACGCTGATACGCCCATCAGAGCTTTGGTGGCACGCATACAATTCGCATGAAATTGACACGAATTTCATCAGCAAATTTTAGCATGAAATTCATGTCATTTTCGTGTCAAATCGCACGATTTTTTTCTTATGTTGTGTGGATTTTCTCGACATTTTCTTGATATGAAATTAATTATTTGCATGAAATATCATGTTCTAATAACATGAATTCGATTCGAAAAATGTTGGCATCAAATTCACATCAAAATACATTTTGTATATTTATGCGTGAAAATGACACGGAATATTTCGCATGGATTTCGTGTTTATATTTTATGTCAAAATGAAAAAAAAAATATTTTCACACGAAATTCATATGTAATTCGTGTTAAAATGATGCGAAAATTTTACATACGAAATTCATGCGTGGGACATTTGGCAGCGTACCGATGACATCATGATGATACTAGATTCAGTGTTAAAAGTATTAGTGTACTATAAAATGGTCATGGATCAACATGTTAAATATAAATAAATTGTCATACAAGCTTATGCAGTGTACAGTAGTTTAAACATGATCTAAAGTGCACATTTAATGACAGGAAGGACATGAATAACACTTATTTACCATCAAGTGGTTTAACAATACATCTTAAACGTTCTCTGTTGACACGAATATTTGCAACAGATTCCTTGTATTGCCCATATCAGAACTCCTTCCTTCCGATAAGGCTTCCTTTTCCCATCTGTTTGGATATGTATACATCTTCGACTATTTTTTTATCTCGGATTTTTATGTCCTAGTTCTATTGCTGCTGACGAGATGTTACTACTTGAATTATATAAAAAGAATATGGGAAATTCACAACAGTCAGACAAGACAGTTAATTTTGTTTTTTTTCATCCATTTAGGACTGTATATCAGCAACTTAAAATGCAAAGGTGATTGTAAAGCTTTTTACACTTTAACGTATTTAACGAGGCAGGAACTCCACATCCTTTCGGACCACACGAGTTTTACCTGGTCTTCTAAGTTCATATACAATGTGTCCGTTTTCAGTTCCTTTATTGTGATTTTGAGGTAGTTTGTCTCGATCTTTTCTAACATTTGTCGTTAACTAAAAAATGAAAAAGGATGCTAAATAAAGCGGACGTATATTTATCATGTGCAATATAAGGATTGAACCCTCGGTTAAATTAAAAGGGGGAAACCGAAAATTTACGCAAAATAATATTATAAATTCAATGTCAGTCAATATGAAATATTGGACAGATGAATTCCTAGGAAGCTCTGATCCACCAGCACAACATAAGAATACATGTTTAGCAATGTTGTTAAGTAGTAGGAATTTCGTTATCCTGTAGCTGTGTCAAGAGTTACTACTCATCTGCATAAGAAACGATCCACAGATGCCCAAATCAAAACGGAGTAAAGAGAAAGCAAGATCCAACAGAGGATTTTTTTGTCATAATGGAACCAAATTTTGGCAATGACTTATATTTGGCAATAACATCCTATTTTTATATTATAATTCTTTCCAAAAAAGTAGATGTACTCCCTGTGGTGTAGTATGTTGTTACTCATTCGGCTTAAAAGGCACCCCCTTTATTTAATACACAAGACTCTTTAAAGTAAGAGCGTTTCCTGAAAAACTGATCTTTCTTTTAAAGGCACATCCAAATCGTTTGACGGGAAGTGGTTTGTTTAAATACACATATTATACTTTTGACTTTTGAAGAAATAGAAATACACCAAGTTTTATTTTTTAATGTCCTAAAATTATTCAATTTTGAAGGGAAACTGAGTAAAAAATTAAAATGACCCAACCTAAATATTTTAAGCTTATATTATGTGTAGGGGGCCTCAAGTACAATGATTTACACAATCATGTGTAATATGGATATTGTGACATGATCTCAAGTGGTCAGTTTCCTATGAGGAAGGACATTTTATGAATATTAGTATCAATTATCATGGTACAAAATGTTGGAATAAACAGTAGTTTCTTACAGGTAAATCGTATGTAAATCAAGGTAGTTTTATCTTTAGATGTTTTAGATTGTTATATAATATGTTTGTTTTGTCAAATAAACACCAAATTATTTTACGTGAATCGAATGTATATATTGGAAATGAAAAGATATGTGGTAAATGTCAGAGAAACTGCACTCCAACCAAGAGATGAACAGAGGAATTTAAAAATCTAGAGGTCTACATAATGCCTACAACAAGGATGGAATATCACTCCTTGTGAAAAGATCTAAATCAACCTAAATAAAAAATCGTGTATGCGAGAAATAAAACTGTCTTATCTGAATATTATCATAACTGTACATTAAACAGAACAGTAAACACAACGACAAACCTATGACCACAATTCCTGACTTAAGACAGGATCATGCGATACGTGGTGGGATTAAAATATTTTATTTGGATCGCAACTCTAACCCAACCAGTTGTAGAAGGAAAAAAGCACAGACGATATAACCCAGTCTAAATTAACAAGATTCTAAACAAAGGTTCCTCTGCATCTGCAGCAAGACCTTAGAAATATCTATTATTTTTAACCAAACGGAAATTTAAAGGCATGTATAATAAATCATACATGAATACCCTCCGGCATTCTCAACACAGAGTGCAGAAGTTTTATAATGGCATGAATAATTGAATTACTTTTAAATTTTAACAGTAAAAACTTCAAATATATAATGAGTTGTTGATTTTTACCATTGGATGTGTATATTCCTTAACCATGTGACTATTTCATAAATCGTAGTTCAGTTGCTTATATAAAACATTCTTGGCAATTAATATTCATCTATTAAAATGTAATTAGAAAATATAGAAAACGTTTAAAATGTGCAAATCATTATCTCGTTAATGATGTTATTAATTTTGAGTAATAATTCACTTATCTGTAAACTAATTGTGTTTCAGGTTGCTGATTATCACGGATAAGAAACCACAGCTCCGAGCAATGATACATACTATACTTTTCTTAACTTCGTCATTGCTGTCTGTTTTCTGGGTTCAAGCACAAGGTATAAACAATTTGAAAACAAAATGGAACATGTTCACTGCACGTTTGTATGGGTCATTATGTTTTGGGACTGCATGAAAAAAAAGAACAAAGCTCCTTTAAATCTGCATTTATTATCCATTGTTATTAACTATTGAAAACGATCTTAAACTCCACTAGATTCCAACTGTCCATTTTCTTTATTAATTTGTGTTTTTGTACACTAGTTCTTGTCATTGAAATCTTACAAAATGCTTTACATTGTTCAACACAAGGAATTGCATAGGGATAAAGATAAATACGATAATACTCCATGTTCGGAAGAAATTTTTGAATCTAGAGTTTTCTGTGGGCCTTGAACAATGATTGGATGCATCTTCTCGTGACGAGCTCAAAAGCGAATACATTTAAAGCTGTTTTTAGTCCGGACTTAACAAAGGTATTCTACGCCAACGAATTATATGTACACATGTACAACACACAGTATATGTGTTTAATCATAACGGCGTTTTTTCTTCCTTTTGCCTTTGTAAGAATTATTCTGCAAAACTATTTCATGTTTGTTCGGTAGAATAAAACAGTTACGACCCTTCACAATTATCCGTCACAACGATTATGTCCCTCGCGCTAAAACTCTCGGGGAAAAACCTTTGTGGTTTTGATAACCCGTGATGTGGAAATTTTGAATGTTTTTATAGAATTGCACCTCGTCAATGTGTCGTGATTGTATATAATTCCACACTAGTTAGATTGTTAAGAGAATAACCGTTGCATGAGAGTATTTACCGCGTATGTAATGCCCGGTTACATTTCCTTTCATTTCCTTTTATTCCTTAGACAACTGTGGTGACTATCCTGATTGCAAGACAGATTGTCCAATAGATTCAAACTGCCAGGACACAAATAAATTTATTCAGGGTGTGTGTAAAAATACAACTGAAGGATGCATCTGTTTACCAGGACTAACTGGGGCGGACTGCACGAGAAGCAAGTATAATTGTAACTTAGAAATGATATGATCTAATGGATCATGTATGGCTCCCAAACGAACCCCAAGGAGTCAGACTGGACTTTATTAGATAATGATTTGCAGCATCATAAGCCACCAGTATACCAAATTTCATGACCATTTTTACATTTTAAGATGGAAGTAGGTGAGCGAAGCAATCTTCATTCACCATGAAAGTCCTTAAAACTCCCCCCTTTTTGAGTCCCTAGTTACCATGGAAACCAAAACTTTTTTGGAAAATTATGTGTACTAAAATTGTTTAATAACTTCCACATATGAATTAGTTGAAGTTTGTAACAATTTTGAGCAAAAAAAGTGAAATTTCAAAAACACCCCC
>JAULBM010018889.1:0-11433 GCA_032357055.1 Geukensia granosissima | reverse complement strand
TTAAATTCATTTCAACCGATTTTTATAGTGTGTTTTTTATTGTTGTTTTGTCACACCACTGTCCCAGGTAAGGGGGAAGTTTGAGCGCTCACCAACTGGTTTAACCCCGTCACATTTCATGTGTGCCTGTCCCAAGTCAGGAACCTGTAATTCCAGTGGTTAAATTATCTGTTCTTCTTCAAGTTTTATGTTCATCCCTATTGGGGACACTTTGAGCTAGATTTCCGAGCATTCTAGGTCTTTGGGCCAATGGAGTTATGGTGTTAGTTTATCTGTTCCATGTTTTGTCACTGATCCCACAGGTTAACAGGGGAGGGTTGAGCGATCGCAAACCGGTTAAACCCCGCCACATACTGATGTGCCTGTCCCAAGCCAGGAACCTGTAGACCAGTGGTTGCTGTTGTTTTGTAGTCTGACAGCTGGGCTGGTGAATACCCTCGGAGACCAATGTTCTACCAGCAGAGTTATCGACCAAGTGGTTGCAAAATACAAAATTACCAATGTTAAATAAATATGGAAATTAAATATTAAATAATGCTGCTTCTTTGAAAATTTATATCTGATGATTGTATTTCACATATCTGATGTCCTGGATAGAAAAAATACTTGAAACAAAAAAGATAAAAAAGATGGTGTTCCGAAATGATAATCGAGAGATTTTACATTTATAAAAAAAGCTGAGATATGGCTTGAAATATGTATATTGTACCATAAAGTTGAAGGACTAATTGAATAACAAGAATTCGATATAGTCTGTTCAGGTCAAATTGAAAGAATTTTTTTCAAATAGAACTGCGTCGCATGTATATCAGTTGCATCAGGCATCATAAGAGACATAAAGCCTCCTTTCTTCTCTTACACGTACGAAAATCCCACCAGAGGTATAAATTTTAACTATACTGATGTCACTAAAGATTCAGAAATAAGCAACAACTTTCCAGGTTTATGAGACTGTCGTAGTTTGAAATATAAATATAATATAAATATAATATAAATACATATGATATATTATTTATCATGTAATGTTATTATCTAAGCATCGGTTCAAGATCAAGAGGTTATTGGCTTCCTCAAAAAGAGCCCTAAATATCGTCTTGCTGTCAGAATTAATTGGAGCGAATGTCTTGATATTATTTCTACCAGTATATTGCAGATAAAACTAATTTAAAAAAGTAGTTTCGGATAAAAACAATTCGATGATACCAAAGGGGCTGACAAAATTGTTAAGTCGGAAGACATACAAGACAACGGCCAACAAAAAGAAACGAAAGACAAACATAGAACACACATAACACTACGCTGGAAACTAAAGCTGGAGTAACACGAACCCTACAAAACCAGGGTGAGTTCAGGTGCTCCGGAAGGATAAGCAACTCCAGCTACAATAGTGGCACTCGTCGTGTTATTCAGAAGACAAAGCCGATGTATAGTCGTAATTGATGTTAGTCACAACCATAATTCTGGTTACAAAGGCCTTGACAAATAAATTAATAAAATAATGGAAAAAGTAGATATATGAAACGATTTAGAAAGAGACAACTGCATCTGTTATGCTTCTCAAGCTGTTTCCTGATTAAAACGTAAAATTAAATAATTTCATAAAAACTTTTCTGTTTGTTCCTGGAGATAAATGGTATTTAAGTTGTCCGTCAAAAGTATTATATAGAGGTCGTCCGTAATGACATTCATACATGTAGTTAGTTATAACACTTTCCAAGCTTCAAACATGATAGAACAACAGATTGTTAGAGAACATCTGAATGTAACCACCCAGTTAAAGGCTGCATCTGAAAATATGAAGTTCCTTCAATGTACTGGCTTCCTAAACTTCATAGACTCCATATAAGTGCTTCTTATAAATGCAGTACCACTTATGCCTTAATTCAATTTACTAGAGCCCTACCTACTATTATACCTCTCATTGTTTACATTTATAATAAATGTTATAAAAATCCATCCATCAACTAATTTTGGAGAGTTAAAACTTTACTAGCTATTTTAGACAAACTAAAGTCTATCCAAGTTTCTTTCCTACAATAGACAGATATGATTTTCCTGCTCTTTATACCACTTTACACTTAAGCTTATTAAGGAAAAGTTTTCAAATAATTGTATATTGTTATGAATAACAGTTTATAAAAACATTTAATAAGCGCCTTCACAAGAGGATTTATTGGACAAGTTTAATAATAATTTTAGATATTTGGATGATGTTTTAGCTTTAAATGATTCAGAGTTTCAAACGAAATTTATCCTTAAGAACTTACCTTAACTAGGTCTGATTTTAGAAATGATCGTACTCGTTTTAAGATTTAGTTTTAAAAATTGAACAGGGTTGTTTACACACTGGAATTTATGATAAATGGACGATTTTTTCCTATAGTCAAGTCTCCGTTTCTTGTTGGGTACTTGCTTTTAACTCCTTCGTATGGGGTTTAAATTTCATAACTAGTTCGGTATGTCCATAGTTTCTGACTTAAATGATCGCAACTTACATCTTGCTGTTAATCTATTGCAGCTGTGATACAGATACCAGCTTCTCAATACTTTGACAAAATTTATAACCGTTACAAAGATTTAACGCAAAAAATACGCCTACAAGTGTAAAATATTGATACGACAAGGGATATCGAACCCTAAATTATGGAAACATTACATATATGACTTAAATTGAAAATGATCCATTTAATCTCACTGTTACGTAAAAAATTATCCACAAGGGATAAAATTTCAACAATGTAGTCAATATATTTAAACTAGCTTTTGATAGTACAGATAATAAACTTATCGCTTCCTTCCACAACTTTTTATTTGGTATTGCAGACATCTTGTCTTTCTTCACATTTCTTGACAACACAGTATTAGATCGTCAGAGAGTTTTGTTTGGTACATTTTTAAATTGTAATTTAGGTACTCTCAAGTCGGTTTTTGGTGACTTACTGGTTGATTTTATAATTCGTCGGCTACTGTTTTTGTTTTCTCTAGATTTGTAAATTCCTTTTGTTTTTTCTCGTTGTTGTGGTGCAGGAGTTTGAGGGAAATTTTTAAACAAACCGGGAGGTCTCCACAAGGATTTCAACAAGGATGGAATACCAATCCTAGTGGAAAGCTCTTAATCGCCCCAAATAATAAAATCGTCTATACGTAAAAATACTGCTCTTTCCTGAATTTTATCAAAAATATAAATGTAATTAAAAATAAACAAAGAGACAAATCTATGACCTCAATTCCTGACTTGGGACAGGCACATGGCATGCGTTGGTGTCAAACTAGTTAAGTAGGTACCAAGTCCTCCCCTTACGAGTTGTAAAAATAAAAAAACCCAAAGGAAACAGTTAAAAAAAGCAGTAATATACGAACGACGGCAATTTTTGTACAAAGTGAACTGGAAGAGACAGCAATGTGTCACGTCGTCGGTCTTTGAGAAAAATGTTTGATGTTATGCACAATGGGCATGGAATAATAAAATATAATTATCACCTGCATGCAAATAAATAAATTTTTAATATGGAACAATAAAATATAATGATCACCTTCATTCAAATAAAACACTTCAATTGAATATTTCTTTAATGTTTCTGACTTTATCGTTGTTACATGTAATCATTAGCGGGTCTCTTGTCTTATTGTCAGATAATTGTTTATAATCATAATATAAGATATTAAAAATATTTTTGATACTGCATAAAAGGCAGTATTTATTTTTTGTTGTTGTTTTATACCTACAGAAATAACATTTAATTAGAGATCTTAAATATAACTTAGTAGTGAAACACACAATCTCTGCCTGAGAAAGTAAAAAAAAACTTGACATGCACATCGCGTGATTCAAAACAGGGTACATTTATATCTTAGATTTTAATGGCCTCCGAAAAGATCGTCAAGTAGTAATAGTAAAATTTAATATCTGTTTTCTCCCTTTATTTTAGGAATTCTTATATTTTATTTTACTTTAGAGGATAGATTCGCCGCTGTGATTTAATATTACGAACTCCGTCCAAAAAGAGGTTTAATATTCCTAATAAAAATAGATATTACATTTTCTGCAAACTAAATTATATTATTGTTAATATGTTTGTTTGAATTGAGATTATGGCTGTTTCATGTTGAAAAGATTGAATTAACAGTATGTAATATTGAAAGAAAAATAATTATGATATTCTATGTAATAATCATAGCCTTCGTTTGTACTGTATTATATATTAATTTTATTGATACCTTCATATACAAAGGAAGAATTAAATGCTTCTAGTTCTCCAGATATTATAATTTTGAAAACCATTTTGGTGCATTATGATGAATTTCATTCAAAGTAATATAATTTTTTATCAAATATATTTATAAAAATCTATTGTACATGTTTAAAACAAGAATTTTACGTATCTTCATACATTGAGACGTTCAAAAAAAATTTGAGTATTACAAACTTTTCATGATGTCATTTATTCTCCGTTTTACCGTATGATAATTTTTTCTCCAATTACTAAATTACTCGCTATTATCCAAGTTATTAGTTCCACGGAATTGAACATTTCGATACATTTTATATATGAGAATCAATCATGTTTATTGTACAAGAAGTGTCTAATATATCAGTTTCAACTTAAGACAGTATTATACATGCAATTTTGTTCAAAATACATCTTATGAACTTGAATTAAAAACACTTATAAATATATATAATTGTAAGAAGAAATATATATCCATATTGACGTGAATGATTTATTTTAAGGAACGTATTTATATTTAAATTCATTAAAAGGAATTCGAAGATACCAAAGGGGCAGACAGAAATCGGAAGACAGACAAGACGATGGCCAACAAAATGAAACGAAAGACAAACATAGAACACACAGCACTACAATGAAAACTAAAGCTGGAGTAACACGAACCCTTCAAAAACCAGGGTGAGTTCAGGTGCTCCGGAAAGGACAGCAACTCCTGCTCCACTAGTGGCACCCATCGTGTTACTTAGTAATCAAAGCCGGTGTAGAGTCACAAATAAGGCCTCGAAAGGTATTGGACTTAGTTGTCACTGCCGTCTGATATGGCTTCCCATTACGATTTGTTTGGATTCGAGTGCTTCTTCTGCTATGTTTGGATCTTGGACTTCCAACGTTTTGCTTCTACTGCTTCTGATGACAGGTTACTCCTTGCAATGAACATATGATTAAGGGTTCTACTGATGAGAGGTTACTCCTTGGAATGTACATATGGTTCAGGGTTCTACTGATGAGAGGTTACTCCTTGCAATATACATATGATTAAGGGTTCTACTGATGAGAGGTTACTCCTTGCAATGTACATATGGTCCAGGGCTCTACTGAAGACATGTTACTCCTTGCAATGTACATATGGTCTCAAGGTTCTACTGATGAGAGGTTGCTCCTTGCAATGTACATATGGTCAGGGTTACTATTACAAAAATTGATTTTTGTGGAGCATGTAACAAGTTCCTTAAACAAGTGCCTTAGTTTTCTCCCAATCCCTTATACAAATATCTACCGGTATATAGAATATACCGGAAATTGTGATTCCATTAATGAGAAAAAACCCTTTTTAGGATGAAATGTCCAAAAATAATCATATGATAATTGAATTGCTATATTTAAAAAAAGGTGGAACTCCCTGTGCATTTTGGACCGATTCTCTTTGGAAAAAGAGGTCCCCCGCGAAACTGCTTTAGCTTGATTTTGTGAAAATTTTTAATCTCACTTCGTACCACGATAATTTAACCAGTAAAGCCATTTACTGAGCCGTTCACAAACTTTTCTTGCTTATAGGCCAACGAAAAATAGGGAATCTAAAAGATGACATCTAGTTTGGGGCTTTTTAGTTGAATTACTAAAGGAAAAACAATATTGACTCTGAAGCATATAGCATACCAAAATTCTCCATATTTATTCGCCATTGGTAATTATGTATTATGAAACCGCTGGGTCGATACCTCTCATTAAGAATCATGTCCCCGAGTTATTCACGAACCCAATTGTCAAAACTTGTTTAACATGAAATTTATCAAATGATTCATAGTAATTTGCTATATTTGTTAAAATTCTAAAGCACTGAAAAAAAAAACAGAAATGCCTCGAAAAGTATTTCACTAAGTAGCATCCCTGCCATCGTATTTGGCTTCCAATTTCGATTTGTTTGGATTGGATTGCTTCTTTGCTACCGTTTCTTAAACTTGTGGCCGCTAACAAAGGTCTTGAAGCAATAAATTTAAGCAATATCTTCCATAAAAAATCCGTCAAATCTAAAATTCCACCTTATTTTAAAGATCAGTCTGTACCAATCATTTCATATATCTATACCACACCTATTGCAACCAAGATTTTCAACTGCAAACACGTGTTAAAGAATCTCAGCATTGACGACTACGAGTCTAAACCTCCGGACTGCACTTGTGAAAGTTCCCTATTCAAATATAATCTTGCCGGCCACGTGATTACTGGTGACCTGAACATTGTCGAAAACATTTCTCTACGAAATGTGTTTGCCAAAGGGCCAAAGTTCCGTGAGCTCCAATCCATAAACTGGAAGTTCAATTTCAAGTTCCTTTTGGCTTCGGTCGAGGATTATGTCAGACATTGGGCGAAGCGCAAAGAATAGGAACTAGATACCCTTTCCGAATGCGTGAAAGTGGTGAGGTCGTTGATAAAAATACGAAATAACAAGTTAAAAGTTCTATGAAAACACACGCGCAATCGGTCTTCAAAGATCCGAATGTTGCAAGTCATCTCTCTGAACTACATGACAAATATGTTGTCGTCCCCGCCGATAAAGCGCCTAACAAAATTGTTTTTGTGTGTAAATCACACTACATAGACTGCTTGATAAAAGGAATTAGGTATTGACAGTTCACTTGGCAACCCAACATATACCCCAACGGCACTTACCAAAGACTAAATCCTTGACAATCATCGGTCAGTTTTGTCTTGTTTTGGAATTTCAACTTAAAAGAGAGTTCGATCTTCCTTCACTTTACTGGATTCCAAAGCTTCACAAGTGTCCTTAAAACCAAAGTTACATTGCAG
Organism: Geukensia granosissima; assembly: GCA_032357055.1. Taxonomy (NCBI): domain Eukaryota; kingdom Metazoa; phylum Mollusca; class Bivalvia; order Mytilida; family Mytilidae; genus Geukensia; species Geukensia granosissima. The sequence continues at coordinate 4,396 of JAULBM010018889.1, read as the reverse complement.
GGTCTGCCAATTGCTCCACAGAACCTCTTTCCAAAGTTACTGACAGTTATTCTATCAGCAGTGAAAAATGGGCTCCAGAGTTACTGTGAAACAAGCCATTCTAGTAGTGGCGCGAATCAAATGTGGATTCTTAAACATTCCAAAGATCTGTTAGAATATATTAAATCAAAGCCACTCTACTCTTGCAATAGCATCAAAACAATTGACTTTTTAACACTGTATACTACTATTCCATATTTAAAACTCAAAGAAAAATTAAGAGCCTAGTTCACCTGGTTTTTTTTAAAAAGATAGCAAACGCAGATACAAATATTTGGTTCTAGGATGTGACAAACCTTATTTTGTTATTAACCACTCTGATTCTTAAAAACGAACTCTAAAAATGACATTTCCAGAATGCTAGATTTCTTAATTTTTGTAATATTTGGCAGACGTGTGTTTCAACAGACTGTCGGCATTCTAATAGGGACCATCTGTCCAGCCCTTCTAGCCGATTTTTTTTCTTTATTTATAGTTATTGACTTAATATAGAGCCTTCAACAGAGAAAAGAGAAAAAGTTGGCTCAATCTTTTGGTTTCACGTTCCGCTATATAGATGATGTCCTTTCACTGAATATCTCTAAATCTAGTGACTATGTTGACCACATCTATCTCATTGAACCTGAAATCAAAGATACTACAGAAACAGTAAGGTCAGCTTCTTACCTAGACTTACAAATAGAAATTGACGGTAAGGGCGGGTTAAGAACAAAACTTTACGACCATAGAGATGACTTTGATTTTCAGATTGTAAAATTTGCGTTCATGTCTAGCAACATTCCGGCCTCACCTGCATACGGAGTGTATATTTCTCAGTTGAAACGCTACTCCAGGGCTTATGGTTTCTAACAGGATTTATTGATCGAGGATTGCAGCTGACAAGAAAGCTACTGACCCAAGGGCAGAAAGAGATTAGAGTCATTACTCCGGAAGTTTTTCGGTCATCATCATGATTTGGTTGATCGGTACGATATATCACTTTCACAAATGACAAAGGATATATTCCCACTCTCGTGAATACAAATCCGTTCCTTTACCGGTTGTGACTAATATTGATTGTGACTATACACTAACTTTGTCTACTGAGTAACACGACGGTGCCCTGGTTTTTGTAGGGTTCGTGTTACTCCAGTTTTTGATTTCAGTGTAGTGTTTTCTATATATGTCTCTCGTTTCATTTTGTTGGCCTTGGTCTTGTCTGTCTTCCGATTTAACGATTTCTGTTTGTCCCTTTGGTATCTTCGAATTCCTATTCCTTACACTATACTTTCGGTTTTTTTTATAAGTGTTGAGACGGATGTTTGTAGTTGTTTAATTATTAATAAAATGGTCACGAATATGTTTCACAAAATTTTTTTTGCGTCAAATTGTATTATGGAATGCAAAAAATGCAGAATTATGAAAACGTGTTTTTATTGTTCCATTATCCTTAAAAGTAATAATTTTTAGTCTATTCAAAGAGCGGATTGTAAAAAATGTCCTTTGCTGTAGATGTCAGTGAATTTTATTGAAACGCTCAAAATAAAAAGACGGTCGGCGGGAAAACCTTATTAATTACAAAACTAATTGATGCCTTTGTCAGCTTTGTCTTTATTATATTAGTTTATCTAACATCACACGTCTCATCAAGCGTTTGTTTACTGGAGCGAAAAGCGGACAGCCAAAATAGTTGTCGTGTTCTAATAAGGCTGTTTAAATAAACGAACAAAAAAATGGTAAATATAAACTACTGTATGAATTATTGGTAATATTTTCGCAAATAACAGAGTACAGATTTCGCAATAATTGAAATTGATTGTCAAAATCAGTTGTCAGTTAGAACTGCTATTTTATGAAGCAAAGATCGAGTGTGTGAGATGTTTCCCACTGCAACAGGTACGGCCTTTTATAGTTATCAATACCAATTGCGTTAGCCTATGACAGCGAGTTTTCTACAAACAATCAATCCATTACGAATTCTTTTAAATGCAAAAACTGAAAGGTATAGAATGAATTTCAAGATTTGTTTGGATTTGAGTTCTTTTTTTACTATGTTTTAAATCGGACTTCCTGTCTTTTGGTTCTGTTGAAACTGATGAGAGGTAACATGTACATAGTATTTTGTCTACGACCTGTTTGATAAAAGAAAGAAATGCAAGGCACTTTTTCTTTTAGAACTTATTTCGTGTCCCACAGAAATCTAGTGAACTAAAGGCATTATCTTAACGAGAAATTATGCAGTACACTATCCAGAAAAGATGTGGATTGTGTCTATCTGGCATTTATTTACATTTATAGCATATAAAAATTCACTTTTTAAAGTAAACAGTGGAAAACTAGTATTTTCAAGACTCATGCACCACATTTCAACAACAAGTTTAAAATATAAACCTCTCTGCAACGGCTTCACCAAAGTTGGAATTTTTTTCCTCGTAGCTGACCCAAGAACGCCGTGATTATTGTAAAGGGGTAGAGCTACGACCATGAAGTTTCGGCCTACCAAATTTGTCAAATATTTCACATTTTTAAATGAAAAGACTTAGGCTAACTGAAGCTCCGAGATTGGAACTGTTTGGTCCCATCCATTTCCGTTTGAAAAGCAACAATATAATTAAAAATAACATGAATTACATTTATGAGGTGACAAAAAATGCCAAAAATACAGGAATTTTGCTTTTTCAAATCAGAGTTTTATAAACAGCAAATTCACGGACATCTTGGAAATTCTAATATAATGTGTAAATTTGAATTTCAAATGTCACTGCGATAACCGGTGTTCATGCATTTGCTCATTCCAAAAAAGGAACGTTTCGCTCCTACGTAAGTTATTTTTTATGAACGACAACAGGATGCAGTTATCTCCCTTGCCATTATTCCCTTCAAATAGTTTCTATTATGTGTTGTTATTCGACAATATATTAAAAAACGTTCCATAAAACCTTTTTAAATTTTAACTAAACTCATCAAATTCATATTATTTTTACAGATTGCTCACGCTTATAGCAACCTCGTTTGCATTGTCATATCAATACCTCGTTCTTGGATTTACCGCATGTAATTTGTTATCTTCAAAAAAGATTTATTTTCTTCCCTTCCTTATGATTGGAACTGCACCGTCCATTGAGAAAGTAGAAATATAAATGATCAGTCATTTTGTTGCGGATGGTTTGCCTTACTTGAAAGATGTAGCAATTCTTTGAAATGAAAAAAAAATGGCATTTCTCAAATAACATACCATCTCTCTGGTGAGTAAGATTTTTATTGTACCCAAAAGCAACTACACAATATCTTCGCTTGTTCGATTCTAGAATGTTAAAAATCTTCTAGATGGTAAACAAACTTCAAAAACACTTAGTAAACTCTTACTTGCTTTTTAAAATTTTGGCCGCTTCTCAATTTAAACAAAAATAATCAAAGAAAAATTTTGCTCACTCGGTACTATTTTGTGCACAAGCTCGTTTATTTTGTTTGCTCTCGACATTTTTTTTATCAAAACCATTGCTTATGTGATTATGACAGACTTTAAATTCTGTGATTGTAATAAAGAAGCAACTAAAAAAAGTCAACTGTCTTTCACCACTAATCAAAGTTAGGACATGATGCACATCACATAACCGTTTAAAGGAATTCGAGGATACCAAAGGGAAGAAAGAAATCGTTAAGTCGCAAGACAGACAAGACCATTGCCAACAAAATAAAACAGAATACAAACACGGAACACACGACACTACACTGAAAACTAAAGCTGGAGTAACACAAACCCTACAAAAACTAGGGTGAGTTCAGGTTCCAGGAAAGGTAAGCAAACTTCTGCTCTATAAATGACACCCGTCGTGCTACTCATTAGACAAAGTCCAATTCTGCATACTGCTGATTATCTTTTGTGATAGAGGTTATTCCTAGATTCATGATGAACATGTGTTTGTTTTTATGGATTCAAACCGTGGGTGTTCTTAAAATGGAATTAAATCGTTAGATTTGATGTAAATGTAAAGCCTAGAATCTGAATAGAAAATTGTAGCACTTATTGACAATCTACTATAGAAATCCATAATCTCTACTACAAAATCCATGATGTCTACTTCTTTCGACGTCTGTAGACTACGAAAGGACTTTTATAACTAAGTTAAATATGACATATAAAAGACACAAATAAACAATCGAAAATATCGTCTAAATATTTGTATCTAACTAAAAGGAACGATGATAGTTCAGTCTTTATTGATACATCGTCGCACCCCCCTCCCCCCGAGGGCGGCCGGGTATAGAAATAGGTCGTTCGGTTTCTCTGGCCGCAGGGGGATGTATAAATACTCGAACTCCCCTTCTCGAAGGTTGTTCCGGGGAAAGAATAGGCACCCGGTATCTCCGTCCTGGA
>JAULBM010018878.1:0-11433 GCA_032357055.1 Geukensia granosissima | reverse complement strand
TCATCCTATCATTAATACTTTCAGAGATATAGAGCTTTCAAAAAAACTAACGCCGCCGCCGCCGGAAAGTAACACCTGTCTCGCTTTCGCGACCTTGTCGCAGGCGAGACAAAAAATGAGTATTTGGTTTGCATGTTGCATTTTATTCAATTTATACTAAAGACCGTATGTAGTCAAACACATTCCAAGAGAAGTTAACCCTCTGTGCTGTCTACTTCCAACTCGCACTCACAGCTGCATCATTTACCGACTTTTCAAAAGTTAAAAAATTCTATTTTAACAGGGCAAAATTATATTAAAAGTCAAAATACAATATATGGCTTAAGCAATTAATTGAGTTTTGTACGCTTTCTGACAAGTTCTCCGGTGACACAAGTATACTATAATTAAATAATTTAATTTGCAACAAAGGGCCTATCAAACACTTCTTAAAAGTGATATAGCCAATGTTGCAAAGCTATTTTGAAAGACACCTACCGAAACACACTGCCTCCTCGAACCAAAGGTGGCTTTCGAAATAACTTTTTCTCAATTACTATTTGAAGCTGCTTGAAAATAACTTCACATCACAGCAAAACTGAATCATTCAAATTCCAAGATGGCGATTCAATTTATTTGTTAACGCATGCGCTTTCGGGCACGCACCTGTTGTTTAACCGATTTACCAGTGTAACAGAATTACAAAATATAGTCCGGTCAAAATTTGAGTGAACCAAGTTAAAACGTTTTTTCAACAATAATTTATCTTAATTCCTATATATAAGAATAAAATAAAGAACTTTAAGTGAGATATTTTAGACATTCCAAAAACTGAAAACTAAAGGGACAATTTTTATAGTCTTCCGCCTAGAAAAGGTAAACAAAGTTTTTAACTCGATTTTCTCGTGCTAAATTTGGGGTGGGTCCATAAATATTTATTAATTTTAATAGAATTTTTATTAAACTGCTTTAAAAGATCACAACTTTAGCAGAGACTTGCTGATGCAGTTGATGTCGTGTATTTGTTATCATTAATCTTTATATTTTAAAATTTCCAAATTCCATTTGACTTAAAAGATTGTTATCTTTATATCTGGGTTAACAGCGTCCTTGCGTCATGAACCGTATTTTTCATTTTATAAGAATTCACACAGTTTGACTGATTTTCCTATTTTAAGCTTTTAGTGTGTCTAAAGAAGGGGAATCCACGGAACGGTTAAATTTGGTTTTTGAATATTTATTATTATAGATCCTGACATTCTGGCATATAATCGGCCATATTCGTTCTGTTAAAAATAATAAAATCTACCTGTTTCATTAATTGTACCCACAAAAATTATGACCCGGCCACCAACAGACGAGGGGCTAACAAAGGCATAATCTCTCCCGAATCCCAACACCCTTAATTTCTACCCTCCCCAATCCCCAGTCTCTGCCTATTTCCCATATCCCACTATATAGCATCAAATTCTCTCATTGGGTATAAATTTTATCTTTAAGATGTAGTTTATAAATTTGATAAAATAAAATCACACCAAGACTCACCCTGGGTAAAAATGAAAAGCGGATGCTACAAACATGACAAACAACAGATCGTATATCAACTGTTGCCACCCAGTTAAAGGCTGCGTCTGAAAATATGCAAATATTTACTGGCTTCCTAATCTTTATAAACCCATACAAGTTCCTTTCTGGTACTAGTAAATGCACTTTCACTTAGGTCTCAGTTCTATCAACTATTGTCATAACTTATATAATCAATGTTATGAAAATTCATCAATCATACTTTTGGAGTGTAAAAAATTCGACAGAACTGATGATTTAGACAAACTTAAGTCAGTTATGGGTTTTCTACTATTTATACCACTTTACCATATAAGCTTTTTGAAGAAAAAATTTCTAATCAATTGGACATTCAAAAAGCTGTTCTTACATCTGCTGAAATAATTTAGCAATAAATCTTATAATAAATTTACTTGCTTGACATTATCTGACAATATTACAGCGGTCGATTTTCTTTTTTAATGAATTGGCAATAAATATATTTCCAGTAAAAAACGGACTCCAGAGTTTCTCGGAAACAAGCAATTCTCGTCTGAGTGGTGGCGTGAATCTAATGTGGATTAAAAAACCCCCAAAGATCTGTTTGAATGCCCCAAATCAAGATCACTTTTCTCTTGCAGTAGCATCAAAACATTTGATTTTTCAACCCTATTTAAACCACTATTTCCCATTCAAAATTCAAAGAGAAATTAAAAGATTTGTTCCACTTTTGATTTGTTAAAAAGATGGCAATCGTCATGTACAGATATTTGATTCTAGAAAGAAAATTTGATGCTATATGGTGGGAGAAGGGAAATTTGAGACTGGGGATGGGGAATGGTAGAAAGGGTGTTGGGTTGTGGGAGAGAGTATGCTTCTCTCTAGAATGCTAGATTCTCGATTTCTACATTTTTGTAATGCGGACGTGTGTTTTAACAACTGTCGACAAACCTAATAACTCCAGTTTTAATAAAAAGTACTCTTAAGAGGACATTTGCATGCAGAATGCTAAATTTCGTGATGGACAACATTTATGTAATGTTTGGCGGACGTGTGCTTTAACAGACCGTCGGAATTCCAATGGAACCAACTGTGCACCCCTTTTCGAAGGATTTTTTTTTATTTCATTCATGTGAAGCTTACTTCATACAGAGCCTTCTGCTGAGAAAAGAGAAAAATTTGGCTCAGTCTTTTGGTTTCTCGTCGTTCCGCTATATACATGTAGACGATGTTCTTTTACTGAATAATTCTAAATTGGTGACTATATGTTGACCGCATCTATCCAAATGAACTTGAAATCAAGGATACTACACAAATAGATAAGTCCGCCTAATACCTTGACTTACACCTAGAAATTGATAAAGTATGTTTCACTGAGCTGAGTCTCTCACTTTTTATTACAATTATAAAAATCCCTTGGAGAAATCTTCTTAATTCTCATAAAATGCAACAGAGAAATAGTTCCGGTAACTTTTGTAAATTTCGAAATTTTTATACATTGTCCTATTTTTTTCTCCACTCATATAGAAATTTTGGAAATTTTGTCGTTTTCCATTATAACTATTTTTCCCTGCAGAATTTTAGAAAATGTAAAATGTGTTGATAGATTTTATATCTATTGAGATATATTTATTCGTAATGTCAGAAAAAATAAGCTTGGCGGTACCAAATATGCAAGAATTAGACGTCGTCGGAACTTCAAATTTTTCACAAAAATCAGCAATTTTCACAAGAGCACAGGGAAATCAACGACAGCTGTGAAATTTCAAACATCAAATTCTATTGCCGGTTACATAGTTAAATCTCATTTTAAATTTTCTTTTTAGATTTTGTTTTTGCTTTAAGAAATAATAGCCATACACGGGAGACTCAGTTCAGTGAAACATACTTCAGTAAAGGCGGGTTAAGAACAAAATTTTACGACAAGAGAGACGACTTTGATTTTCACATTGTTAACTTTGCGTTGATGTATAGCACCATTCCAACCGCACCTGCACACTGAGTGTATATTTCACAGTTGATGCGCTACTCAAGGGCGTATGCTTCTTTTCAGGGTTGCTACTGACTAGAAAGCTACTGAACCAAAGGTTTCTCGTGCAAGGAAAGATTAGAGTCATCGCCCCGGAAATGTTTTGGTCGCCATCCGTTGATGATTTGGTTGACCGATACGAAATATACATTTCACAAATGACAACGGATATCTTCCCACTGTCATGACAACAAATCCGTTCATATACCGGTTTTGATTAACACCGATTGCGACTATACAACGATTTTTTTCTACTGAGTAACACGACGGGTGACACTAGAGGATCAGGAGATGCTAACCCTTCCGGAGCACCTGAACCCACCCTTGTTTTTGTAGGGTTTGTGTTACTCTAGCTTTAGTTTTCAGTGTAGTGTTGTGGAAGCTATATTTTTCTTTCGTTTCTTTTTTTGGCGATTGTCTTGTCTGTCTTCTGATAGAAAGATTTCTGTCTACCCCTTCGGTATCGTCGAATTCTCTTGACAACTCGGTCTATTGACAGATAGTTGGCATGCAATGTACACAAACTGTGCTGCTGTCATTGCAGATTCATTATTATTATTATTTTAATGAATCACAGTTTTTGAAAAAATTCAAAACAGGATATAGTGGACTAGTTTAATAATACATTAAATTAAATATTTTGATGATGTTTTAGCTTTATAGAGTTTCAAGCATTTGTAGAAATTTCCAAAATAACTTACCTAAAATAAATCTAATATTGTTAATAATCATACTCCCGTTTAAGATTTGGGTTTAAAAATGAAAGGGTTGTTTATGCACTAAAATGATAAAAGGGGTGATTTTTATTTTTCTATCGTTAAATTCCGTTTCTTGATGTAAACGTGCCCTTTTGGATCATTCACATGCCTTGGGGCTGAGATTTCTAACTAGTGTTGTTTTCCAGTTTCAGACTTTAACGCTTACTGGTAAACTTGTGCAGCAGGAATACATTTAGCACACGTTTCCCCAAGACCTTTACATAATTTTAAAGTCGTTCCAAAGATTTTATATAAAAATGTTGCTGCAAAAGTAGAATTTTGATACGTTAAGGGATATCACATCCTACATTCTATGGAAACATTACATATAAAGCATATAAATTGAAAAGTGATCCATAGCATCTCACCATTTTCGTAAAAAAAAACTTACACACAAAGGGGACAAAAGATCGTCGTTGTAGTCAAACAATTTAAAATGGTTTTTGTTGGAACTGATATTAATAAACGTATCGTTTCCTTACATATTTATTAATAAATTTGGCATTGCAACCGTCTTGTTTTTCTTCATGTTTATTGACAACACAGTATTAAATCGTCGTACATACTGTGTTTGATGACAATCAGTGTTGAGAAGCTGAATGTCTTATCATCAGAAATCTCATCTTGAGTACTTTCAATAACTGCGAGCATTCATTAGAGCGGTATCTTGGTTTTGTATGTCGTTTTGTTTAGAATATTCATTGTAATTATTGTGCTCTCTTTAGTCGGATTGGGTTTCTTTCTGTTTGATTTTTATAGTTCGTCGTTTATTTTTTACAACCTTCACACAGCACAGGAGAAAAACTCCAAAAATATGTAATATACGATTGATTGGTTGATTGAATGGTGCTTAACGTCCATTGGCAAATATTTCACGCATATTCAGGACGAGAGCATATTAATGATGAGTGATAATTAATGAACCCTGCTTTGTACTAGACCGACACGCTGAGCTGGAATTTTAACGTGCTAGCGCACGAAAGCAACAGTTCACAGGACGACGTGCCACTTTAAACCAGACACATTATTCTGATTCTGACCAGTCTTTGCTCTTTCTCATAAATGCTGTGTGCTTAGCGGAGAAGCAGCAAATACCAATTTTAATGTCTTTAGTTTGACCCGGCCAGGGATCGAACCCATGAACTTCGCACTCCATGGACAATATGACAGAAAAACTTGATGGGCATCTTTCATATATTTTTTTCTGAATTTGCATGAACATTTTTGATAATATTTAGGTAATAGCAGAATTATTTTACATATACACGATTTTTTTTTATTTAGGACGATTTCAAGCTTTTCACCCTTGTTGGAGGCATTGTGTTGTGGAGACCTCTAGTTTTGTAAATTCACTCTGTTATTCTTGTGGTTAGAGTTGCAGTTTCTCTGATATTTACCCTCGTTTTAACATTTTCACATTATTTAAATGTATGACGATGAGCTTATTGCTGATCATTATTCTCACGATCCCTTCAAAATATAAAATAAGTCAAAAATTCACCACAAATAGGAAGTTAAAATGCCTGTCCTAGCGCCACCTGCCTTAGCAATTCCTTCTTCTTAAGAAAACCTTTCACGACGGCAGACGATTACAAGATTCGTATTTATATCATTCCATTATTTTTTCTTTCGGAGAATACCCAAAGACATATGTTATTTCTTAACATAACATACATTGTAACATAACATAGCATAACATAAACATAACATAACATAACATAACATTGAATTCTATTGCAGAAGAACAAACTGATGTTAGGAAAGTTCCAGGATCTTGTAGCGAGGAATCTGAGACAACCAGGAGGTGGTTTCTTCGGTTGGTTTGTAACAAAGGTCAGTAATGCTACATAATATCTTAAGGTACAAAAAAAATCGGCAAAAATGGACGCCTGGCATAAGTTTCTTTTTTGCCATGTTTATCCCGAAGTCATACCCGGGCGTTTTAATGAATGACAACTTAGCATTTTCAGTTCCAGACTTCTGTATAAGTAACACAATATCCTTTTTGACCAAAAGGGGGGAAACCAAATTTGTAATTCCCAAAAAAGTGATTTAAAAAAATACAACGACGGTGACTCTCAACTACCAGGATCCATCCTGAGTAATAAAGTAAAAAAGAATGCGCTTAGTAATTTCAGGAGTATTGCTCGAACACTGTTTTGTGTGAAATTTCTGGTAAAAGTTCATCGCTGTACTTTAATTATAAATTAATCAAAACAATAATTAACCATAATGTCAGCTGACATGGGCCGGACGCAACCTACTAAACCGACCATTTTTTGTTTGCTTCTCATCATAAAAAAATACATAATGCATTTGTTTTCTAGTTTTCAATTTTTTACGTAAAAATAAAAAAAAATTGTCATGGTTATAGGTACGCATCTAGCCCGTGAGTCGACTGACAACACTGGTATATTCTAACGTGATTCCGAATAATTTTTATGTTTAGTCAAATTTAATAAACCTTGTGTGTTATTTATCATAGGCATTTAATGTTGAATTTATAATACAAAATATTTTAGGTTGTATTCTTGAGGAGAAATGTTGTTTTGGAAGAAACTGCTGCAAAACTTTGCAAAATAAAACCTGATCATGAAGTACTGGAGGTGGGATTTGGACCAGGGATCGGGTTAGAAGCTGCCTGTAGATATGTTCAAAGTAAGTAGACATTTGAACTAGGAATTGGGTAAGAAGTTATTGTAAATACATACAGAGTAAGTAGGGATTTGGACCAGGGATTGGGTTAGAAGTGTTTCAAATATATACAAAGTAAGTAGGGGTTTGGACCAAGGTTGGGTTAGAAGCTCCTTGCAAATATGTACAGGGTAAGTAGAAATTTGGACAAGGAATTGGGTCAGAAGCTGCCTGTAAATATGCTCCCTGAACTAAGTAGGAATTTGAACCAGGGATTGTATTAAAACCCGCTTGAAAATATGTTCAAAGTAAGTAGGGATTTGGACCATGGATCGGGTTAGAAGCTGCTTGCAAATATGTATAGAGGAAGAAGACATTTAGACCAGGGATTGGGTTAGAAGCAGCCTGTAAATATGTTCAACGTAAGTACGGATTTGAACCAGTGATTAGGTTACAAACTGCTTGAAAATATGTACAACCTAGATAACATTGAGATGGAAACCATCTCTTAGGACCCCGCCGTAGCGTAAATAAAGTTAACTTTGAATAACCTTTTGGAGGATCAAAATAATACACAAAATTTATCGGTGTGATCATGCAAAGAATCAATCCACTACAATAATTGGTTATAAAGTTATGGAGTGGACAGGACTTTCTGCAGTATATCATATAGGGGTCCCATGAAAAACCCCAAGTTTGTGAACTTGAGCTTTGAAGGACAAAAATTATTTTGGTACATGACACAACTTCTAATAGTGGTTAGCAATCATGCAAAGTCTCATCCCTCTACAGTAATTGGTTACAAAGTTCTGGAGCGGACATGAATATGTTTCGGACGGACAGAGTGATTACTATAGGGCGTCCACCACATAGTGGCGGGGCCCTAATAATTAGAACTCATATTTCAAAATTATCTATAAAAATACTCTATGTCAGGCTTTTGGAGAGTGCACATGTGATTTTCGAGCTTTATAAAATTATTTGTGCATTTCTGCCTTTGTATTTATTTTGAATTAAAAGAAATAATTATTCCACAGTTAACAGTTTATGTTTTACACTATGAAATAATGTTTTACATACTATTATCTGCCCCTGAATTTCCTTGCTGAGATTTAACATAAAGGTTCGGCCATCTTCGTTTCGGGCGGGAGAGTTTAAGTTTGACCTAGATAAAGTTTTTTAAAAATTGCACACATATTTCTTTTGTTTGGATCTTCTCTTGTGATTCATATATGAAGAATTACTTTTACATTATTATTCAGGTACGCCTCAAACTATTCTAGCATGTTTTCTAGTCCAAGTTTAATTATTTAATTATTATACAGCTTTGACAATGTGTGCTCCCAGTCTGGTGCTCTCAATTCAACAAGTCATCTCTAATCAGTAACAGTTAATTCAAACAAAGTACAAATTGTACTTTACATATGCTCAGGTTGTTAATTCATATAATATTTAAAAGAAAGAATATGGAATAGTACAAATTGTACTCAACTCAGGTTGTTCATTCAGACAAATTGTACAATACTCAGATTGTTAATTCTGACATAGTAAAAATTGTATAATACACAAGTTGTTAATACAAAGTAACAATCAAATAATATGTTTTTGAGTTAGTGTTCTACATATCAGAAAAAGTCCATTTTGCTCAAACAAAGTGCCATAACTCTGTAACGATAAATCTGAAATTAAAATTGAAAGGGAACCAGGCATCATCATTCCTACCAATAGATCAAATTTTGAGAAAAAATGAATTAAGCATTTTTGAGTTAGTTTATGACATTTATGATGGACGGACAGAAAGGACAGACGGACGGACAGATGGACAGACAGAGAGAAGGGGCTACTAGACCTGCTTCGCCTTCGCGATCGGTGATGCAGGTAAAAACCAAAGGGAACCAGGCATCATCATTTTCAACATTACACCATACTTTGAGAAAAATCTGATAACACATTTTGGAGTTTGTGTATGACATATCAGAAACAAGTGGCCTGTGGAGCCTGTGATCACTCACCTGGCTTAGAGTTGCCGAATCAAAGTTAATGTGAACAAAGAATTAACACATTGCTTGATAATTGTCTGTTTGTTTTTCAACATAATAGTAGTCTAATACTGGTTTCTGAAAAGAAGATGACAATAAGAAATTCCCATAGGGTTCAATGTCCTCATGGCGGCCATTTTGAATTTCCAATCCGCAAACGATTCACAAGTTAAGTACAGGACCATCTAACAGTCATTTCTGCTAAGTAACAATTAAATCCACTCTGTGGTTTCTGACAAGAAGATATTTGAATTTTGGGCCAATCAGAACACATAATTGGCCCTGGTGGCCATGTTGAATTTTGGATCGGCACCAAATTTTACAAATCTGGCAAAGGACCACCTGCTTAACATTTCTTTCAAGATGTGTTAAGATCTGTTCAGTGTTTTCAGAGATAAAAGATGAAAATGTGAAAAGTTAACAGGCGAAAACGATGCCAGCAATGACAATGACGACGACAGATGCAAAGTGATGACAAAAGCTCACATGATCCTTTGGGCCAGGTGAGCTACAAAATGAAAGGAAACCAGGCATCATCACTCCTAACATCTTATTGAATTTTGAGAAAAATCAAATAAAGGCATTTGTGAGTTAGTGTACGATGTTTATGATGGACTGAAGGACAGACAGATTGACAGACAGACGGAGTAAAGCGGCTACTAGCCCTGCTTCCGCCTTCAGCTACGAAGGTAAAAATTGTACAATACTCAGATTGTTGATTCAGACAAAGTATTAATTGTACAATACTCTGATTGTTAATTCAGACAGAGTACAAATACTCAAGTTGTTAATACAAAGTACAAATTGTACAATAATCAGGTTGTTAATTCAGACAAAGTACCAAATATACAATACTCATGCAGCTTTGTTATTCAGAAAAAGTAAAAATTGTACAATTCTCAGGTCCATTATGCAGACAAAGTACAAATTGTAACATATACTCAGTTTTTTTTACTTCGAACAAAGTCAAAAATTGTACTACACTTTGATGGTTTTAATTGTACCAATTGTGGAAACTCTTAATTCACATTATGTCACCAAGCAGCAGCTTATTCTGCAGAGAAATGACAGAATTACTCTATGAGTCATCCAAAAGAAATAATTTAAGGTTAAGGAAGTCATTTGATTGCCTATAACCAAATTCCAAAGTTCAATTGCTTAATTTCAATTAAGTACCCTACTTAAGAGTGACAATGTAACAAAATACTGGGTCAATGACCAATGAAATCATTAACCTAGCTTGTCTGAAAAGATAATTATCTGAAGTGTTTGGTAAGCACAGCATTGTATAACCATAACACCTTGAGAGTTGTACAAATGTTCTGGACCCAGCAAAATAAGGCACACCGAAATGGTTGATCCTCTTTACTCTTAAAATCTGCAAGTAAGCATTTATGTATAATAAATACATTAGATCAATAAAAAAATCAGAATTCGCTATATCCTGTAAAATTGCATTTTTGGGTCCCTTGACCCCTTTCTACCATTAACAATAAAATTAAGCTGTTTGAATGCTACTGAAACCTTTCATATAGATGGATCTATGAAAACTTTAAACTCAATAAAAAGATAAAGAATTCTCCTCTCCTGCAAAATTATGAAAATTAAGCATTTGACTTCTTTTATATAACTAATTGGCAAATGCCTACTAGAAGCCTGTAATCATTCAATAGTTGCCAAGTCAACCCATATAGCTGGTCATTCATATAATTAATTAGCAAATGCCTACTAGAAGCTTGTAATCATTCAATAGTTGCCAAGTCACCCCATATAGTTGGTCACACCCATAGAAATGCTTTTACATCCAACAATAATCATGACCCAATATTGGGTCCCAATCAATCAAAATTTTCAGCCGACAATCATGATCACATGGGCGTCCAGTGTTAAACTGCATGTAAGTTTGGCTGCAGTGGCCATCTTGGTTAGCAGCTTGGGTCATTGGATACAATTCTGAAGATGGCCACCTAGTGAACATTTTACTAAAATTTGGTTCCATTTCAGCAAGAGGTATCACAATGGAAGATTTTAAATGAATTTCTTAAAGCATGCAGAGTCCTACATGTATGTTAAACTAAGTTCAACTGAGGTGGACATCTATGTTGGAGGGTGGGGTCATCAGATATAATTCTGAAAGAAGATTACCTAAGGACCATTCCAACAAAGTTAGGCATAATATGGCTTGAGAGTTTTGGAGAAGAACATTTTTTCACGAACCACCCTCTTTTTTTAAAGTAATGACAGTCATGATGAAATGGGACCATCAAAGAAGATTTTCACATAAAGGAGAAGGTACGTTTAGCCCCATATTTGGCCCAAATTTTAGATTTTGTGACACAATAATAAGTTATTGTGATAATGCTGTTTAATGATAGTCTTTTAATATTCATTACTTTTTCACATATAATTTTCATCATTTCGACAAAACAAAAGGGTATATTTGACTGTTTTG
>JAULBM010018867.1:0-11433 GCA_032357055.1 Geukensia granosissima | reverse complement strand
ATGTTATCTAGAAGGAAATAAACAGCATCAATCATTTCCTCACAGGTCCAGTAAGTATATCTTTTATATTTGTCTTTGACGTCAGAGAAAAATGACCTTTCTCTACTACAGTAAATGTACTTATGATTTGTTTTATCGAAACACCATTCAATCAAATAGGAGAATTTCTGTTTAATAAGATTATGTGGAAGTGTAGTAAAAAGAGTCAAGAAATCAACTATAAACAGGTTCAAAAGGTTTTTTCGAAAGCCTGTAATTTATACGAAACTTCCAGCGTTTTTTTAACACTATAAAAATATTTTATACCATTTTGTTCCTAATCTTTATTACAGTAATTCATGAAAATTTCTTTCAATTTAGATAGAGCAGTAGTCAAAAGGACAGAAAGTTAAGTGGTAGTACACTTACTTGACCCTTAGATAAAACGAAAAGAAAAGGGTTTTTTAGGTAACCAATAAATGGTAGGGACTTTAAAATGTTCAGCAGGGGCCTTTTACTTATTTGTGGAATTAATGTGTCTGTCTGCTACTTGACTCTCTGTTGAGTACATGGCTTGGAAGGAAGAAGAATTAAATAAAATTTTCTTTATTTACTCCATGTAGTATTTACGACACACCACGGCCACATTGTTGGCGGCTTTATCCAGCCGGTACAAAAATGAACCGAGTCCCGAGTTTTTGAAGTTAAGCCTTAATTCTAGAAATTGAAGATACTTTATCTGTATTTTCGAAATTGTATTTGAGGTGTGCAATCCGGATATCTACAATGGATTTGCATTTATTGAGAAAAGCATCAAGAGATTTTTTTATCGGCATTTTCTCTCTTAACCATTTCTTGCAATAAGACGAAAGGGCGTCATAAAGTACTCTGCGACACTCATTCCGGTCAATTTTTGAAAAGGGGGGGGGGGGCGATATTTGGGCCAACTTTGCAAAAAGTTTATAACCTCTCGGTGTTCAACGATTAGGTCTCCGGTAATAATATGGCCATAGGTTTCATATCTAAATGGAGGAATAAGATTTTGAACGGTTGTGTCATTAAATATAGGCTTTTACGCCTGCATTCAGACATAAGGTTTGAGGTTGGAAATCTTTATTACTGTTTTACGATTAGGAGTAAACTCGCATAAGCAGTACTTTATACAATTAATACAAACGAAGAACGAGATCAAAACAAAATTAAAATAAACTCTAAAAACAAAAATTTATAGCACCAACCAAGCCCAGCGAAAAGGAAATCTACCACACGGAATAAAACGTCCTCCGTAATTAAAGCAGTATAGAATTAGAACGCAAATAACCAGCTACAAATAAAGACATTGAATTATTTCCCTTTATACAATTCATGTTTATCTGGCCAGATTGGGTCAACTTAATCACCAATTTCTGATTATTATTATTTCAAACATTTATTGTTAGAGGAATCGAAATAACAAACAAACCCTCTGGGCTCATTGTTTTGACATATAGCCCTTGATCAATTTCAATAGGTGTGCAATTTTATTGAGTATTTGTACACCAAATGTGGCCATATTTGATCAAAATTAAAACTACACAGGAAATAATAAACAAAACATGTAGTAATTCGATTCAAGTATGAAGTTTATATTGTAAAACAAAATGTTTACTGGTAATCATGTGTCCATTTCTAACAAACAAAATGACATAATATAGAAAAAGGAGAAGTGGTTTGTTTGATTGTATATGAGACAGATATAAAAAAAAGTAAATTACAAACATCTTAGGTTTGCCCTGTTGCCTTCGATCCACGCCCAGAGGCAAGCTATAGAGTAAAAACTGAGACTGTCTCCTGTAGATAATCGAAAATCGAATTTTATTTGACATCAAAGGATTCTTGAAACAAATTTAAAACAGTAATCATGCATATAGGATCGACTAAGTTGCCATTATTTGCATTTTCAAGCTAGGAATATAACGCCTGAACCTGATTATCAAACTAGACCAGAATTTTTAGGTGGACAGAAGTATTTATCAATATCAAGACATTCTTTAAAGAAAGGAAGAAATTATCATCAGGAAGTCAGAAATATTTGACATTTTCTTGTACTTTTCAATAATCAAAATTTTGCCTACTTTTAACCCATGGACCAAAATCAAAATTCGAAACACCAACTCTGCATCGACAAGCATTATGCAATAGATTTGAATAAATTGAAACCTTAAACGGGAAAATGTCAGATTTAAGGTCGGAAGGAAAGATAGACGGATGGACGAATAGAATTACTAACGGACGGTCGCAGACATAAAAAAAAATATCCCTCAACAATAATTTTTGAAAGTTTGGGGATTAAAATACAATTGCAACTAATTATCCGGTTAAGTAATTCTCATTTCACAAAATAGAACAAGAACTTCGAAACAAAGCAAATGCATATTTTTTTCTTCGATATACGTATCAAACCCCGTGGAACTACAAAAAGATTGATCGTTCCCACCACAATTGAGAATACCAGTATTGAACTAATGGCCACCATTTTCCAAGCTTGGAACTTAACACAAATTATACAAGAAAAATCATTTGAAAACAATTAATATCAGAGATCTGAACGATATCATCGCGACAGTGACATCCGGTAAACGCTGTAAATAACAGAATCATGGCACTATGCTGATTTCCTATCAAGAAATTGATTGACTTTGACTGAGACTATTGTATAAGCTTTTTGAATTGGAGTAAAGTGATTATTCTATTAAGTAGCAATATGGGAATCTATTATGACATTGTCTAACTTTATTGAAATCTATTACAGTTGATTATCCGTGGTGCTTTTTACGGATGGCACCTTACAGTAAACGTTCAGTTGACTTTCATTTCAAGTTAAGCATTAAGATAAAAATTTCAAAAATTTTAACTGTAGGATTTGAATTTCAAACTAAAAATGGGTGTTTCATCATCTTTTTCCCCGTTTTAATTATTTAAAATTCTACTAAACATAATTGGTGTTAATAAACTTTACAACTGAAAAATAGTACATTGAAACCTGTCTAATTCGGACATGCATTTCATGCATTCATAGACGCAGATAACCGCAAATTTTAGACTTCCATAAATAATGAAATCAAAAGGCAGGTAAAGAATCCCTCCAACCTGCTCGAAAACTGAAAAGATATTATAATGTATTAAATAGAAGAAAACATATCTCCGTCTGCAGAGTTCGCCATCATATCAATTGATTATTTGACTTTGATATTCAAAACCACGTACCATCAAATAGTCTATTGATAAAATAATCTTCAAATCTTCAGATGTGTGCATCAACTCGTCATTAGGACGCGAAACCGCGATAGCATAATATTACATGTCGAGATATTCAGGGCAACTAATAAAGATGCCCATACAATAGATTCCCATTCAAAAGAAAAGAGGGATTTAGTTGGTGACATTTTTACGTGCTGAATCATGTTCCTACTCTACCACTCTACCAAACTATCGGTCCTGAATATTCCGGCATGTTCCCGCAATCATCTCAACACTATCGCGACTAGCACTAATTATTTATGTACGTATACAAAAATGTTAAAATAGCTCAATAATCAGTAAAGATGTTTCCATCAAAACATTTTAAGACGAAAAAACTTACCACTCGCGCCTTTATTTATCCATCGTGTAAATATGGTTCCTTATATAATTCTAAAATGACTACGAGTATACTTATATATTCAAGGTGTTTATACTGGTCTGTGTAGAAACTTTAAGAAAACCACAAAACTACTGTATAAATAATATCTTGCAATTGTATAAATATTAAACTTTACAGTTTCAAAATATAAACTGCGGCCTTTGTTAATATTATTTGAATTTCTTTATTTGTTTGAAGTTTTAATATAACAGAGAATTGTAAAGAAATTGAAATATCGAAGGATTGTACAATTACTTTAGTGTAAACGTGACTTTCATATTCAACAGTCAATAAGAAACAAACGCTAACCTTACATAAATCTCAATTACTGTACTTGGTCTCAAGTTTAAAGGGGATTGTGTTAATGTCTAAATACTCGAGGTACAAAAGTCATTGGTCTTGTTTTTGTTATTCTGTCTTTATTGCACAATTGTTTTATTATTCTAAATATCAAAATCAGGACCTACATGTACATGTACAATGAAAGAATACACTGAATATTGGCTTTGATATAATTCTACGGTAACTAAAAACAAAAGCAAAAATTTAAATAAAGATTACCAAATCAACTCTTATGAACCAGCCGCGTTGACTACTCAACATGAAAGCATATTTTTATATACTGGTATAGTCAGCCAAATATCCGCAGTTTTCATTGTTTTATATATTGTATATTCACCATTCTACATAAGCTGCCAGACACATCAATTCCAAAATTATCCATTTGAACTTATTGGAACATCAGATGAACCTCTTCATATAAGTTTCTTATATGTAATATGTGTTGGAAATATTGTACTATTTTCTATTTTAACCTGAATAAATATATTAATATATATAAATAAAGAAGGTAATGAATCTTACATGTTCAGTAAATATATCGTGTACCTAATATTGTAAAATTATTGTCAATATCAGTCTACTGTATATATTTTTTCAAGCAGTAACATTTCATCAGTATTAGAACCAAAACATAAAATAGGAAAGCTGACATCCAGATTAAACAATCTATATTTTCACAATATAATCATATAAAAATAGGAGATATGGCATGATTGTCCATTTTTCATTCTCATATAAAGACACGATAGAAAATCGCATATTTTGAATATGAATCTTGTTTAAGAAAAATAAAATCGTTTTAATAAAATATGAAATGCTCTTTTCTTTTTTCTTTTCTTGAGTCTTGAATTATCTATTTTTAGTTTTTTTCAAAATATCGTTCTATATAAACTTTATTGATATGTGTCACATCTTGCGGAAGTCATATGTTGGTTTTTTTTTAAATTGAAATTCTTTTTCCAATAATTGCTTAATGATTTTTATATAAAAATAGCTAATTGTTGTTGGGTGCATAGAAGTTATTCGGAATTAAATCCTGGATGTAAGTTTTGGCGGAATGAAAGTAAACTTATATTTTTAGAGATATGAAATTCCAATTCAGTCAGTGTTAAGTATTGGAAAAATTAGATGTAAATGCGCGGTGAAAATAGCAAATCAAGGATAAAAATGTTGTGACAAGGCAAGATCCAAATTTACTTTTATACCGCTAAATGTAATTGGTTGCTCTATTATCATATGTATTGCGACACATTTAAAAGAGCCAGATAAATTAATATGAATATTTGATTGCTTAAAGAGAGAAAATCTGCACACCTGTAACATTGTGGATAACAGATTATGCAGTTTCTCTTCATCTGCATGTGTTTTGTATATATCTTAGGATACTGAACATATTTATAAAGATCTGGAAAATTGTTCCGATTTCAATAAAGTTTGGTCAAATTTTTTCATCATGTTTCCAGGTATCTCTACTCTTAACAAATTAATGAAAATTAAAAAACTTCTTTTTTTCTATTACTGCAAATATGATTGAAAGCTGTAACTTTATAATGAACTAAATATGAATCCAAATCATGAATGTCTTGTACAAATAAAAATGATGTGTCTGACAATCAAGAGATTAGCCTCGATACCAACTATACATTTTATGACGAAAATTCATTCCTCAACTCCTCTTCACTCATGTCAAGCAGAGTAATTACAATAAATAACTGAATACCCTTGCTTTCCGATAAATACATACATGTAAGCTTGCCAAAAAGTCGGCATGCAAGTGACCAGTTAATTAAAATAAGAATATTACACAGTGGAATAATGTTTTATTGAAAAATCACTCAATCTGATATAAATTTAGAGCTATAAAAGCGTATTTAACGAAAAGTAATACAACTACAAATTAAATCTCCATGTTTAGTTGACTTCTGGGGGTAATTTTAGCTCAAAATGCTACCAAACAGATTTCGAGATGATATCCTTCAAATTCTAAGATTATCCAAGTAAAGTATTCTTTGCATCATTTACATCAACTATTCCGCATTTTGCGTTTTCACAATGTTGTGTTCTTTCTTTGCATCCTGATTTTATATTTTATTTTGATTGTTTTAAACAAATGTATATTAGTATTGTATTTGAACAGTAGCCGTCGTTGATCGGTGATAATCTCTCACAAAATTAGTTTAATTGATACGCTTACGCAGAGCACAAGTAAGACCAATATTTGCTAATATACTATTTGTCTCAGTTAGGTATTAACAATTTCAAAATACTTTGCATGCAAAATCTTCGTCACAGAAGCAACTAAACGTCACAGCTTTTATTAATAATTCTAATTAGTAAGTACAAAAGGAGTGATATATACATTGTATAAAAACTTCCAATGTCAGAATTTCGGTGTGACTATCCATAGGTCCTTTCAAACTTTTTGTAACCCCATTCAAACAATTGACTTCTCTGCATACCCCAATGCCCTGCTAATGTTAAAGTAATATATAATCTAACACCACCATAAATGCAAGATGCGAAAATCCCAGACAAGCGATGATAAGATAAATTATCAAAATGTCTCGCTATATTTTTAATAAACTGCATACCTATTCCAAGGAGTAATCTCATCAGCATTAGAACAATAAAGAAAAGCCGAGATCCAACACCGTAGAATACTTATATATCCTTTTCAATGAATCGCGTGTTCCATTTATCGTGGTTTTACGTTCTATTTCAACTGAATTTTGACGTTGTTGCCGTTGGACACGTAGCGCGATACATGATACGTTGATATATCCGAACAAATCGAAATAGGTAACGAAATCGAGGGGAAGAAGTTCTATTTCTGTTCTCTGACGAGTAAGGAAAGATATAAACCCGTCTTGTAATTTTGTTTGTGTTTTATTCTATTTCTTTCAATTCAATTCGTTGGTATGTAAATGAAATATATGATGTAAGTGTTAGAGAGACTGCACTTCAACCACGACACAAACAGAGTAATTTACAAATCTAGAGGTCTCCACAAGGCCTTCAACAATGGTGGAATACCACTTCTTGTGAAAAGTTCTACATTCGCCCCAAATTAAAAATCGTGTATGCGTAAAATAATACTGCTTTTACCTGAATATTATAAAAAAAAAATATACATGCTACAAAATATAAACACAAAAGCAAACCTATGACCACAATTTTTGACTTGGGACGGGGACATAAGCCATGTGCTGGGGTTAAACTAGTTAAGTGGGCACCAAACCCTCCCCCCCAACTGGTGGTCAGAGGAAAAAATTAAAGAAAAGAATGGGAGAGGAAGTAAAAAAAGAAAATTATTGGAATTAATCGTTATAATTTTTTTTCATTTATATCAATACAATGGGTCAGTAAAGTTAGTGTTAAGGTAGGCTCCTTTCCAAATTTACATAAACACATGAAAAGTCGTAATTCGTTGTGACTGAACATTTAATGTATTTTTGACGCATTGTATTTATAATCTGATATTGATCATTTTAAAACTATTTTTGCATTAAAAATGATTTATTGGTTATTGGTATAGTTTTGTTCTTCACCACTATTATATTTTCAAACATTGCTTGCAAAATTTTCTCATAAATGTTAGTTTAACCTCTCTGTCTTTTTGAAGGATTTGCTATATAATCATTTATGAATGTATATAGATGATAAAGAGATAGAAAATGCTATAAAATTTACGAGTAAAGAACTCTATTGTAGTCGAAATATGTGTAACAAAGATGTATCTTCAAGTGCAAGGTACTTTTTAAGCGAGGCATATTGATCATTTTTGAAAATCTTTATACAGTAAGAATGACTTGCATATTTCCCAACAAAACAATAAATGCAGCCAAGACTTCTTGAAAGGGACACGGAATCAAGATAACATAGTACTATTATATATACATCTTAAACACATACTTCAACTAGAAATCGATCATTTAATGTAAATATTGTATACATTATCTAAAAACGTAAATAGAATGAAAAGCTGTCATATTATAAAACGTTTGTATGTATTATCTAAAGTTTTATAATAGATTAAATATTATTGGAAACTAAACGCTTATTCATTTCCGAAATTAAGTTAGCCAACCATATCTGAGGAATAACTAATACAGTCTTGCATGTAGTACATGTATAAGGCCAAGACCAAATTCAATGAGAAGTTGAATATAAATATAGAAGATGTGGCACGCGATTGTCCATGAGAGAGACATCTACCAAATGACAGTCGAACTAATACTTCTATGGGTCCTATAACGGTCTTCATTAATGAACCATACCATAAGGTGTAAATGACTTACCAGGCCAGATGTTATTTTCATTTTAACAATAATCATTGATACATATAACAATTATCAGTATCTGTAAATAAACTATATCTGTCTAGGCTAAAGGTTGTCATTGACATTATATTTCATTTATAATTGTTAAAATTTAAATCAGTCCTGTGGCGCTTTAGCAATTTCATCACATGACGTATTCACGTATTCACTAAAAGGAATTCGAAGATTCCAAAAAAGCAGACAGAAATCGTTAAATCGGAAGACAGACAAGACCATGGCCAACAAAATAAAACGAAAGACAAACATAGAGCACACAACACTACACTGAAAACTAAAGCTAGAGTTACAAGAACCCTACAAAAAACAGTGTGAGTTCAGGTGCTCCGGAAGGTAAAGCAACTCCTGTTTCACTAGTGGTACCCGTCGTGTTACCCAGTAGTCAAAGCCGGTGTACAGTCACAATCGATGTGAGTCACAACCGGTATAGGAACGGATTTGTATTCATGGCAGTCGAAAGATATCCGTTGTCATCTGTGAAATGGATATTTCGTACCGGTCAACCAAAGCATGATAGCGACCGAAATACTTCCAGAGTGATGACTCTTATCATTCCCTGAGAAACCCTTGGCTCAGTAGCTTTCTAGTCAGCTTCAACCCTCTATCAATAAAATCCTGATAGGAAGCTCAAGCCCTGGAGTAGCGTATACACTCCGTATGCCAGCTTTCACGGCTGACGTGTAAAATGTATTCTAAAAGTTAGATGAGGTTATTTTGTCTTTAGAATTTACCGATGAGGTTGGAGGATTATTTTGTTCTTACAATTTACCGATATCTTTTCTAAACTAAGTGCCGTCTGTTGGTTAATTGATTCTGTGTAGAAAACTTATACAGCGTTGCTTAAAGTCAGTAAGGTTATCAAACAGTCATGCTAATTAATTATAAAACTCAAATGTAAATGTATTCATCTTAAATTCCTATTTACACCTTAAAACAGTGAAATATAAATAAAATCAGCCACAGTTTGGCTAAAAGAAATGTAAATAGATTTCTTTTTAAACTTTCAAATGATATTTTTTACTTTTATTTGGATGGTTGTCTAAAATAATATTTATATCTAAAATTGGTGATTTTGAAGATTTAAATCAAGAAGGACGAATTTGTATCCTCGAAAACTAATTACATTACCTTGCTTTTGATAATGAAACTTTACAGTGTAAATGACTGACAAAGGTCATATGTTATTTTTGTTTTCGCCGTTATCATTGGTACACATAACAAGTATCAGTAAATCAAACTTTCTAGACCAAAGGTTTTCATTGACATTATATTTCATTTATAATTAGTTGATTTTAAATCAGTCCTGATGAAACTTTAAGTTATAAAATGATCAAAGTATTTTATTTGTTATTTTGTCCTAAGATATTAAAATCTTCAAGTTGTGTTCATTAAATATAGAACACTTTCGCTTTTCTATTCATACCATGTATAAGGTTTATTTGTTTACATAAATACCGTTTTGAAATATCTTAGTGTTTTTAATGTAGCTTGTAAAATGTCTGTCTCCTTTATTTAACCTACTTGCATGTGTACTTTATATAATTTCAACTGATTTTTCATATGGACATTTGCTTTAGCTGCTTGCCTCCTGCATGTGTTTTGTGTCTTGTAATATATGTGTTGTTATTGTTATAAATGTCAACAGCTCTACAGAGCTTATGTTTGTAATTATATATAAATATTGTCTTGTCTTCCCATTACTCATCATAACTTTCGATTCAATTCGGTATCGATCTCAAGTGTTAAATCCATTTCAACCGATTTTTAAAGTGTTTTGGCACACCAGTATCCTAGGTTAGGGGGAGAGATGAGCGCTTACTATCTGAGGTCAGGGGGAGAGTTGTGCACTTACTAACTGAGGTAAGGGGGGAGTTGAGCGCTTATTAACTGAGGTAAGGGGGAGAGTTGAGCGCTTACTTACTGGTTAAAAACCGTCACATACATAACGTACTTGTCCCAAGCCAGGAACCTGTAGTTCAGTGGTTGCAGTTGTTTCATTCGTCATTGGTTGTTATTTGTTCACCCTTTTTTTTCTCTATATTAGGTCGAATTTTTTGGTTGACAATTTTAGATATTTAATGATGCAGAGGGCCGTAACTGTTTTATTATACCGAACGAACATTTGATATCTATTGTGTAATATTTAAATTGTTCACATGGGGATTATTAACTGGAGTTTTTATTTCGAGTGTTTTTCATCGGGTGATAACATGGTTATCAAATGGAGCTGTATAATTGTAAAGGTTATTAACTGGACGTCGTCGTGATTTTCGTGTTATTCAACGGGTAATAATAGGGTTATTAAATGAAGGTGCGTAAGTGTAGCGGTTATTCGCCGTTGATGGAAATCAAATGAAAAAAATAGTCTGATTATTTTGTGTCATGTGACCATCAGTTTCAAATTGAATTAATTCTTTAGTATGTAAGGTATAATAATCACAATAATGGGCTGATTTCCCGATAATATGCTAAAATATTTCCAAGGTCAGAGATTTTTATCGTTAATGTGCCAAAATAATTCCCTGGTCAGAGAAACATATTCCCTCTCATCTCCGGGTCGGTAAATATGTCTCTGGCCTGGGCAATATTTATGGCATATTACCTCCCCTCCGCGTGGGGAAATATGTTTGTGACCTTGGAAATATTTTGACACTTTACCAGGACAGTAAGGAACTATCTTTCTATGACCTGGGAAAGTTTTAGCATATTTCCGGGACAAACCCCATTATTATATAAATGCAAATGACAATATTGAGCTTCACATTCAATTTAAAATGGCCTTTTTAATACTATTTACTCTATCATTTAGGGTTCCAAGTATTCAAGGTCTGTAGATAATGTGTTCATTTATTTAATATGTCACACTCTTTCTTCGTTATATCACCAAAGTAAACATAATACTACAAAAGGTAGATATGTTATTGTTATTGTAATAGTTATGTAAAATTCGGCTGAGCTTTTATGTGTATTATATTGCTTTTAATCAAGGTTATTTTTCTTACTAGATCTTTCTTTAACAATATAGTGTGCAAATAAGTTGATTGATTGATTGATTGTTGTTTAACGTCCAGTAGCAAATATTTCATGCATATTCAGGACGGAAACAAGTTAGCA
>JAULBM010018856.1:0-11433 GCA_032357055.1 Geukensia granosissima | reverse complement strand
TCACTTTTCTGCAAAATCGTCAAAACTGCAGCAACTTTACTCCCATCAACATAAAGATTGAAACAGTATAAAAAAATATTTTAAACAACGCACAAACAAATTTTTAAATGATGTTGAAGGAGTGTAACGTTTATTTTTTTTGACTAGTATACTTCTAACCTTCAACAATGACGTTTATACCGGCGTATGCATGAAATGAATTATGGCATGCTAACGAACAGAAGTGTTTTTCACACCTCTCGCATCCTTACTGAGTGGTCCTGCCTTTCTTTTCACCGGTTTTCGTTCAAAGCTTGCCAGTCGACCTTTTCCGTGCGCGTAAAAACAATGTATGCACAAAAGTGTTGCAAAAATATTTGTTTACCCATTTATAGTTGTGTTTGTTCTGATTTTGCGAGTATGCCGACTTAAACGCTTTTGAATGTTATGTGTAAGAATGTGCAACTGCGTGGGAAAGATTAATGTGTAAAAATGTGTAGTTGAGGGGAAATGGGAATGTGTAAAAATGTCTAGTTGCGCTCAAATATCCTCGAGGCAAAACAAGATAAAACTTCTTTTCATGTTTATGGACTTAAAAAATCATTGCTACCTTACCATGCTTATGATGTTAAATTAACAATGTAGGCATTTTTTTAAGTTAAATTCTAAATCACATTTACAAACACCTGCATCAATTATTTGATTTCAAAATTATTTGTGACAATGACAAAAACAGAAATCTATACAATAAGTGTATCAGAAATGAAAGCCTGTTTGTTGGAATTGAGGCAATAATTCATTGCAAAAAAAGCTAAGTATGGGCTAGTCGTTGTCGTATATATTGACTTTAGTGGAACCATAACGATTTGTATGTGAATTAGATTTTTGCAAGAATCCCCATTCTGAAAAGATATAAACACCCATTTTGATTTCAGAGAAAAACTGTAGTACTAACAAATTTCCTTTCCCAGTTCCCAGTTTCTCTCTTATCAATGGAGTAAATATAAAAAATATAAAAAACGTATGCTGAAAATACAAATAATTCTAATTTCATTAATGGCGGGTTCCGTCCTCTTTGAAGGCGGTGCCTTCTCATATTACTATGGCTTCATTGACGTTACCATATTGATAAATCAATTTACAAGACTTCGGATTGAAGGCTTTACTGACAAATCCTCTTACATTCCATATGATTAAAGATGGGAAAAGATATTTTGCTGAATATTTATTCTATGTCTAACAGGTTACATAATTACACTCGTCAATTCGCAACTGCTTTCCTGAAACTAAATTTGTTTTATTTTTTGATGCTTCTGATCTAACAGACATTTTTTCACCCATATACAGGACCGGTTCTGGAAGATGACTGCAATTCATTTGAACAAGATCAATATGAATAAAACGTTTGGATCGTGAGTTTTGAAATAACCTGCTTTTGTTTTGCTTTCTTCCATTGCTATTTTTTTTTCAAGGATATAATTTAACTATGGCTTGAAGTCGACTAACATTTGAGATATTCCATAGCAGCCTTTTTAAGTTGCCGCTCTAATATAGGGAAAATTGTTGCACACGACGTCTCCAAAGTTATCTCTTGTTAGTCCTTTAATTTTTGACGACAACAGTTTGATCGAGTAGCGATACATTGATACGTTTCTTTATACATTTTTTATGGTAAATCCTAAGTTTTAGTGTAGAATACCCATGTCAGAGATCAAAAGTGTACAGTCCAAAGAGTCATGATAAATTCGAAAAAAACTGAAAGCTTAATAAACAAAAACAGCAAAGGCCTGGACTAATTTTGATGAGACTAAGGTATATTTCCTGTTGTTAAAATCTAAAAGGTATCCTTTGATGAATTTGATTTTTTAGTGTTTTGTTAATGCGTTTTGTTTTATGCATTTGCTTATGATTTTATTGTTATATATCCTAAAATGAATTTTGATGATGAAGGTTAATACAGAAAAGCCATTTTTATGCATTGATTTCCGAAAGAATACGACTTTTTCATTGAAATTAATCATTTAAATAATAAGAGCACAAAACATGATACAAAAATAAAAAAGTTCCTATTACTAGACACTTTACAAGTTTATATGTTCTTAACTACCATGGCAGTAATTATGATAAAGTAATGAATTTTAATGCTCTCATAATGCTCTTATTCTTAATATCATATAAATCAAAGAAGTTTGGGGTTATCTTTTCTGGAAAGAAATTGACTAATACTTCGATCGTGCTTTTCGGTGTAGCATTTAAGTGAATAATAATTGTACAATGAATAAATGTTTATTAAAACTTCAACGAGTAAACTTCAGATTCGAAATTTACATATAGCATTGGCATAAGTAAAATTAGTTTATACTGGTTAATATAGTGTTCTAGAGAAAACTGAAATATAATCGGATACTTTTCTTTGAAATGCAACATAAATATAAGACCGATATAGTTCTTTATTTGTGTGAAAGTTGTTTTCAAAGGAATGATTAAAGGATGATTATAAGACGAGTATAATAAAGTACCCAGTGAAAACAATCAGCCGAATGTTGGTACCTACATAATTCCTGTATAAATGTTTATTTTTAAGTACTCCCAGTCTCAACTATGTATAAAACTGGATTTGTGTGTTAATCGTTTTGATAAATTCACAACGATGAGGTAGAGTATATTTCTACTGGAAAATATTTAACCATCACCACTGAAAGTTCTGAAAATTGGTGAAATTCGTTAACAATTGGAAACGATGGAGCTGTACAGCAAGTGTACTAGAATAACATGTCTTATTATAGTGTATATATACTTTTTAATAGGAACTGTTGGTAATGCGCTTATTATCTGGACAATAGTTAGATTAAAGCATCTTAGATCTATGCACAATGTTATAGTAGCTTCCTTGGCTGCTTGCGATTTTTTGATAATTGGATATCTATTGACCATGAATATGGAAGTTCTCATTTCTAATAAAGAACTAAATTTCCATCATTGTCGATTTCATGCAGTAGTAAGTACTTTCTTGTTCATATGCTGTTTACAATTAATCATGTTGATTGCATTGTCAAGATTCATCAAAATTTGCCACAGTGGCAAGTATAATACGGTATTTACAGTCCGGACATTAGCTATAGTTGTGACAGTAATATTTGGTATAGATACAATATTCTGTTCGTCTATGTGGTTTGATAATGATATGTGGATATTTGATAAACCACTTCAGACCTGTTTTTACAACCGATATAAATCATCGTTTGCCTCGGCAATAGGAATTGCAATCACTATGGGACTACCGTTTGTTGTGACCCTTTTCTGCTACTTCGAAATTCACCGTCAAGTAATGAAATCCAGGAAACAAATTCATCTACACTTGAATAATGGTTTGAACAGACGATGGTTTGCCCATGAAAACATGGTAACGAGAACACAGTTTGCTGGATTCGTTATGTACATGACTTTGTATATGCCAATGGGAATAACATTCTACGGAAAAAGATCTGACTTTCCAGAGGCATTTCACACCATATCTCTTTATCTGTGCTTTTTTAACAGCTGTATGAATTGTATTCTGTATGGCGTCCTGAACAAAAACATGAGGAAAGGATACGCAGAATCTTCACCGTGCATTCAATGGTTTCATATTCAGCGTAATAAAATTGCTCCAGCTTCCCCTGTAACTATGAGTGTCATAAATACGATGAACGTATAAACACTGTTAAATAAAAAACAATAGAAATGAATAATAATGTTTGTTCATTGAAGTTACCTGCATCATGAGGGCCACATTTTGCCACAGATAAGTTACTTATTTGTCACCAAGTTGAACTCATACATATATGGAGCAGATGTAATTTGTAATGGAATGTTTAACAGTAGTAAATGAAACGAATTAAAAAGAATTCGTTAAATCAGGAGAGAGACAAGACGTGGTGAACAAAAAAGAAACGAAAGACAAAAATAGTACGCACAACACCTAACTGAAAACTAATGCTAGGATATACAGATGATTGTTTAACTGAGCTGTATTTATTAAGGGTCGACTGTTACTTTATCTTGTTATGCCCAGAAGAAACTTAAAGAAAACTTTTGAGAAATATTAACACGAAGAATTTTAAAAGTAAAATATGTGATACAATTTATAGGAGAAATATTTTCTTATTTCTAAATGCACACATTGTTATACACAGTGAATAGAACTGATATCAACTTTTCGTGATAAAATGAGTCTTACCTTATTTATTTGGTTTTTTGAACGCTTCTTTTAACAATAATATATCATGTTGGCAATTTTAACTGGTGGAGAACACCGGAGTATCCGTGGAGTATCTGGAGGATTTAAAAACACTCAACTTTAAATGCCACTTACATATCTTAAAAAATATTTATTTATATTTAAAAAAAATTCTTACTATCAATAAATTTGAATTATCAATATTCATAAATGGAATATAACTATATTTAAATAAATAGATAATAAATATTTATAACAAAAGAAACATTGATATTAAAATTATTATTATAAAAGTCCTCTTTTGTCCACTTTCAAATATATCAGTTGGTACAGTTTTATCATTAAAAATAATATCAGTTTTGGCGACTTAATATCTATTCCAAACAATAATCATTTTTTTTTTTGCTTGTCGAAATCTAATTTGTTAGTGGCTTAACATAAAAAATAGCAGATGTACGTGGCATGATTGTCCATGAGACAGCTTACAACAAATGACAGTAGAAAAATTAAACTTCTACAGGTCCCATTACGATATTGCGGCTATCCCGTTGTGCTTAAATGTATTATTAAGAATAACTTAATTTAAGCACGCAACTGAAACCTTGCGAGTGCATTGCACTAAGCATGTGTAGTCTCATATCGGACAAAGGTTAGAAAGTGCATAATCTCACATCATGCGAATGTGAGAAAAATCTTTTTGTTTGGCTGTTTTGGTAGGAATTTTTTTATATTAAGAGATATATTTAGAATTATTTGGACCACCCAAATCAAGGGATATTTCGTCCGGTGAACCTGAACATTATGCCTCGCAAGTTAACTTTTTTCGATTAATACTAATCGCTATGTTTTTAAAAAACAATTAAAATAATAAGTATATTTTGTAAAAGGAAAAAGGAGGTTTTAACAATTCTTTATACCATTTTATCTCTTCGTTTATTTGCAAAATTGAATAACATTTGCAATTCTTTTGACAATATTGAGAAACTTTTTTACAGTACAGCTCGATATGAATATTTAAGTACCAGTCCATATGAAACGCATGCAGGAGATGATTCATTCATTTCAAAAACCCACCAAACTTAAACTTGTTTTAAAGTCAGGAAGTGTTCCTGTATACATAACCAAGCTTTGTCATTTGAGCCTTGTACTTTTGAGATAAAAATTACATAGAATGTACATGAAAACGACCACTTGCTAGAGTTATTGTTCTTGATTTCTTAGAGATATGATTTTCTCAAAGTGAGAAATGGCTATAATCGTGTTATCATATGAGGTATAAAATCTGAAAAATCAACTTAAGATTGGTGGGTTTTTTCACACCATGTTTCACTTCACCATTGATATTGCATGCATTTTATAAAGTCTGCTAATTAACCTTTCATTTAAGTTTTACATTTTACATCTTAAACCTTAACAACTATTAACCTTATCAACAATAGTTGTTAAGATCAACTATAGTTGTTAAGATTCAAAATATAAGAGCTTGAATTGTAATGCGATTATAAGTGATTATTCATTTTCATGAAAGAATAAAATGTCATTTATCAAGAAAAGTAGCTTTAATTATATCTTAGTCATGTCAAGGATTTCAAAATAATATTGAAATTAGAAAAAAGAAGTTTTAATTGTCATCATATTGTATTTAAGGATAGACAAATTTGTATATTTTTGTGATGCTTCGTGTTATTGATATACTTATAAAGTAAAATTAAGCAGATTCGTGTTTTGGGTCATTGTATTCCTTAAACCAACCAAAATTAAAATATCACTTCTTAATATTCAAAAAAGAGAAATTCAGGAAGAAGAAACAACCATTTAACAGAAAATAATTACTTTTTATATTAACATGCGCACTTTTCGTACGAAACGATCATTAAAATGCCTCTTTTGAATTAATTGTCCATTTTTGTACAGTTTTATGGTATATTTTGAACTGGCTTTTTATGAAAAAAACGTAAGAAACAATTTTATATTTTGTTAAAAATGAAATAGGGCATCCTTCAATTTGAATTTAAATGTTTTTTATTTCTTGACTGTGATAGATGTTTTTTTATATGATTTAGATGTTTCTATAAAACGTTTTTTCTGTACCATCCGTTTTTTCCCACAAAAATTGACTAGTTTAGAATAGTAAGCTGCAATGCCTTATTCACTATTAACTATAGATGATCTAAAGGAGTAAATTCAATAAAACATTAAGTTGATAAATGTTATTTTCTTTAGGAATTATCAAGATCTTAAAAGCCGATAAGGTAATTGATTCTAAACTTACACTATGAATATGGTGTGTGTTAGCGCCTGACTTCGTTCTACAAAAAAGGAGGCGTTTAACTCGCATCAGACGTGATAAGTTTGTCAGTTACCTGCCCAAGGTCAACGGCTCTCTCCGGCTACTCCGGCTTCTTTCACCAGTAAAACTGTCCGCCGGGGTATAACTGAAATAAATTTGAATGTGGCGTTAAACCCCAATCAAAATATTCAAACTAAACTTTCAGCGCAATTGAAAAAAACAATGTTAAAAAAATAAATCAAACACTTCGACTGACAGGAAAGCAACTGAACTGATTAAATACATAAATGAATTCCAACGAGAACTAATTTCAGCAGACGCATAATAGCATAGGTATCAACTAAAGCGTTCAATGCGTAATGGTTACTTTTCATTATCTGAATAAAAAAGTACATGCTTACAAGTATGTATTTCAGCTTCATCAAATGTAATCTAGACAATGAAAGTAATTCCGAGAACTAATTTGTGATGTCATTTATTTATTTTCAAGTTCAGCATGGGAGGACCGAACATCAAAAAAGTTTTTTTAATGAATGTTATTTCATTCATCTTTATTATTTTCATTTATACAAAAAGCAATTTATCAAGTATTTTTTAATCAGCTCATCGTGATATCCTTTTGCGTATATCCATATTCTAAAATCAATATAGACAAACATTAATCGTGACAAGTAGGCTAGACTGCAACACGAAATTAACACGAATTGTTGGTAGTTTGCGCAGGAATTTCATCTTGAATAAATGATCAAACGGTTTGTAATATAAATTGTAAATGCAATTTATGAAAATTGCAGCCAAAATTCTAGACAGTGGATTAGACGGTCTATTGTGCTTCCACCTGTGATTTATCCACAGTAATATTTTGAAACTTTTAATTGATATAGTTTTGCATTTTGTAATGTTGCATAATATTATAGGTAGGATAATGAGAAGAAGCGTAAGAAAACCGAAGGGTCAGACAAAAGGAGAAAGTTGACAGACACGGCAATCTCGAAAACACGATCATGACGGTTTATGACATACATAAATATAAAACTTAAATACAAAACTATGAACAATGCCGACTTAATCTGTTGAAAAAATTGTGAACAAATAACAACAAATAACTAATTAAACAACGACACAACGACAACCACTTCCACAGGTTTCTAGCTTGGGACAGGAACATAATTATGTGGCGGGATTGAACCGGTTGGTTAGTGATCAACACCCCTTACCTGGGACAGTGGTGTGACAACACATCAATAAAAAAGCAATATAAAAATTGTGATGATATCCTCTACGG
The DNA here is from genome assembly GCA_032357055.1 of Geukensia granosissima. Lineage (NCBI taxonomy): Eukaryota > Metazoa > Mollusca > Bivalvia > Mytilida > Mytilidae > Geukensia > Geukensia granosissima. The sequence goes on along the minus strand of JAULBM010018856.1, from coordinate 3,660 downwards.
ATATCCTCCTTATTAAGATGAATTTAAATCATGTGGATTTTGTTTAACTTTCCGAACTTTTTAACCACGATGCCGGTAGGATATTATAACCCATGTTTCATAAGATGATTATAAGTACCATCCAAATCTTTATACATAACTTTATGAAAGAGTTTAGTAAATGTTTTAATCAATTTGTGGTACCGAAATCCTTGACTGAATAATTTTTTCAGTAATAAAAATCTTAAATGTCGCTTCAAGCATGCATTACGAACAAGCTGAGAAATATTTACACCGTAGCAATAAGCCAAAAAACTCCCCGTCAAGGAAGGAAAAATTAACAATTTGGAATGAGAAACCGTCCCTCTTGACATAACTTTTGGTTGAAATTTGACCTTGAGAAATATACACATCTAGTCAAGTTTGAGGCTATTGTTCATGGCTTTATTCTAAGTTAATTCCTTTGGATAAATATCGGTAGTGTATTTGTGTAAATCTGAATTATTAATTAAAAAATATATCTTCAAGGTACATGTAACGGAAGTTATTGTTCAATTTTTCTATCAAATCAGATGAAGAAAGATCCTTGTAAAGTTGTACCAGAAACTAAGATTCATAACAGAAAGAAAATCTGCTATTAAAGATGCACAATTTTTTTGCCTATTGGAATTCTAAAGACCAGAATATAAATATTATTGCCGAAACGGATAAAAATGTTATCTAGAAAGAATTCGAAGTAACAAGAATCAATCATTCCTCATAGTTCCTGTAACTATATCGTTTATATTTGTCTTTTTCGTCAGAGAAAAATGATCTTTCTGTACTACAGCAAATGTTCTGATAATTTGTTTTATTGAAACACAATTCAATCAAATATAAGAATCTCAATTTAATAAGATAATGTGTTTGAAGCCTTCCTCCAGTTTTTAATTCAAGATGAAGATCAAGGTATGAGGCAAACTTGGGAGTGGCTATTGTGTCTTTAATTTCAAGCTCATCTGGAAAGATAAGGAACAGAATATCACCGAATGGTGCATTGCGAATTGTTCAGTAAGCGATTATCATCTATATAACGTCTTTTTCTCTGTGACAGCTCTTCGTGTAAGTCTGCCTCATACGAGTGAAGAAATAGATAGGTAAGGAGAGGAGCACAATTAGTACCCATTGGAACGCCAATGTCTGCTGTAAAACTTGTTCATTAAACTTAACAAAAATGTTGTTAGGAAATCTGAAATTTCTAGGAATATTTGTTTTTTGATTTTGTGTTTTGTTGAACAAAGTATGTTTTGGTTCCACCGACAACGATGCATTTTTCTCGTCCTTCTCCATTCTTTTTGGAGAAAGCAACTATGTGAATGAGACCTTTTAGTCTTGATTTGAGATATGCTTGTGTTATTGCTGTATGGAGTGTTATAAATCAAGTCCAGAATACCGTAAGAGCGACCAAAAGGGTGAGTTCCAAAGAGACAAGACAAATTTGAAACAAACTAAAAGATAATCAAAAACAATGGGAAAAAAGCTTGAAATCCACGAACTTCTTTACAAAACAGGATTGGGATCAGGTGCTCCAAAAGAGTAATCATTCCCTGTCTTGATGCTGTTACAAGTGAAAAGAGATTTTGAAGATAAAATTTCCATCAGGTCTTTGGAGTGTTTTAGTATCCACATCTCATTTATGCCACGTCTCACATAGTTTGTGCCGCAGTATTTCTGGTGGCCCGTTTTGATATTGATTGATTATTTGATTGTTTTTAACGTCCAGTGACAAATATTTGAAGCATATTCATGACGAGAACAAGTTATCAAACAATAAATCATTTTAAACGGGGTTAAGCAGGGGTTTAGGTTGGGGACTTAATTAAACACAGGATGGCAAATTGGGACTGTTTGGGTAAAGGCGTGAAATTTAGCCTAAGCAAATAATTACCTACGGACCAATATCGTTTATATTTGTCTTTTTTGTCAGAGAAAAATTACCTTTTCGTACTACAGCAAATGTTCTTATTTGTTTTATCGAAACACAATTCATTCAAATATAAGAATCTCGATTTAATAAGATAATGTGTATGAAACCTTCCTCCAGTTTTTATTTCGAGATGAAAATCCAGTTATGAGGCAAACTTGGGAGTGGCTATTGTGTCTTTAATTTCAAGCTCTTTTGAAAATTAATACATCCCGCCCAACCAAAGGACGCCCCTTTAGGCGGTATTCTGCCTTCTGACGGAAACACCGAGCAACCAATGTCTTAACCCCGATTACTTTTGGGATGGGATGGTTGATTTTTTTTACATCCCGCCCAACCAACGGACGCCCCTTTCGCGGGGATTTTACATGCACACGGAGGAACCGAACAGCCTTTTTCTATACCCTTGCCGTCCTCAGGGGTCGGACCGTTTTGATAATAGTAAGTATTTAAGTTCAAATCTTTGAGAGAAGCTTGGTATAGCATTTGGCAGATCCGCCAATAAAACACGGCTTGTAAGCTTTTCAATATTCATATAAACGTGAGATTGAAAACACGTTATGGTATTAAAGGACTTGTTTTTAAACTGTGTAAATATAAATGTCAAACAACAAACACTTGCATCAGTAAACGTTTTGCAAGAACATTCACATTGGCGGACGCTGAACTTGAGTTAAAATATATATTTAACAGAAATTAAATGTGGTAAGTTGCCAGGATGTGTTTGGACCTTCCTCGAAATAACTACTGTTTGGAAACCTTCCTCCGTAGAATGGTTTTTTTTACAATTTTTTTCCAAGAAGTAGAACCTAGTTAGCCGTTTAATAAAATATTAAAATAAAAGTACCGTCCTTACCAGAGACTTTTCAAGCACATAAAACTGTTTAAGGTGGGAAATTTCCCATTATGCCTCTTCCAAATACTAATTTTCGAAATGGACTGACATCCATTTACTTGTATAATTTGTTGCATTGAGATAAGGAAGATATTTTGCAACTACATATTAAGTTATATTTTCTCGATGGGCATTCTACAGGGCTTTTTTGGAAAAAACCCTGGGAAGGGAGTTATCTCCTTTTTACATTGTTAATCTCATAGAGACTTTTCTCTTGCCTAAGGATCATTTACCATTGAAAAGAGTATAAAAACGAAAATAGTTCCTGTTAAGACTAGCCACGATATATCTTTTTTGCAAAATTTTAATGAGAAAAAAAAATTATTGCCAATGGACGTTAAGCCACCAACAATCTATCGATTGCCAATAAAATCATTTAGTTTATAGATATTCACCTTCGTAATAACGTGAACAACATCTAAACATCCATCCGTCATTGTTTTTTTTTTTCGCTTGATTTTTCGAGGTTATTGGGATAACAAAGGATTTAAATGTTTTTTTCAAACATATATTTGTTTCGCTATCGTTCGTTTCGTGTTTGGTAGTCTCTAGTAGGACAATATATGTAGTAGAAATTGAGAATTCGCAATTTTGCAACAGACGGACCACTCATAACAGTATGTTCCGTAAGTCTCTTTAAATTATTAATAGCGTGCCCGCTACTTTAATAGGACCAAAGGACGTTGGTTCGAATATAATGCACCGCTTTCGACCGACAGATGATCTTTTAGATGGTTTAAGGTAGAAGATCTAGGTTAAGGGAGATAACTCTTGAAATCAGGAGTATGTTTTTGATATTCTGTTACATGAAGAGCTCTTTAAG
>JAULBM010018845.1:0-11433 GCA_032357055.1 Geukensia granosissima | reverse complement strand
TTTTGTTGGCCATGGTCTTGTCTGTCTTCCGACTTAACGATTTCTGTCTGCCCCTTTGGTATCTTCGAATTCCTCTTCTGGTTGGGCTGCAGTACAAAAAGTTAATTCCTGTCTGATGTTATAAAAATGCAGATCTTAGTATAGGAAGCATTAGTAAATCGTTCCTCGAATAGAACTTCAAACATAGTAAATACTATAATTTATATGTACGCTACTTTTGATATTAACGTCTATACTTTAATAGTTTTTCACCTGTTGTACAAAACTATATCCGGCAGCCATAGTTTCTCACAAGGCATCCGCAATATTTGCAACCCATTATAGTCATCAGGATTCCATACTAAGCGTTCATCTGTCCACTCCTGTAAAAAAATCAATTCAAGAAACGAAAGAAAACATAGAGAAAATTTACGGATGCCCCCGTCCTGGCAAACAGGAAATAGACATATGACGGGCCTGAAAAGGGGACACAGGTACAACTCAGCCTGATAATGCTTCAGACCAAATATATAATGATCAATCAAACCTACTTGTACACAAGCCGAGACATGTTTGACGAAAGTTGACTGACATACATGTACTTGAACTAACGAGGGTAAAACTTAATCCCCTTCCCCTAAAGTCTGCTGCGTACAAAACATTAATTGAAATAAAACACATCTACGAACTTATTTCCAAAGTATAAGCTGCCAAACAAAAGGGGTTTAATCTTAAGTCACTGATCAGTTCCCTAGATTCAAAGGAAATCATACCAAATTATTTTAAGATGATTTTAAAAGTCCACCCACCTGTTCAAGCCATACGTTGGTAGTTAGTACCTGGTTGACTTCATCCTAAAAATAAAACAAAGCTTTATACATTTGATTAATGATTTGAAACGACTTTGCAAATTTACAAATAGCTCAAAGGACTTATTCAAGAAAAACCATTAATGTTATGCAATTTGACAAATCAAAGATCCCAATTCGATGCCAGATACCTTTTCTGCTAATTTTCTGCATGGATGATGTTTGACATTGTAAGGAAACATTTCAAAGCAAATATTTAAGGTTATAAGTATTATTTTCTGGAAGACTTTTTAAAAATTTATATCTGTATAGTTTACGTCAATGAGCAAAATATTAGTATGCATAAATTATAAAAAAAAATATCCTGTATTTAGCAAAATGTTGGGGATTAATTAGAATTAACAGGCCGCGTGATAGGAGAAATACACAAACAGATATAAATTGACGTCGCGTTAAACAATGTTAAAGCAGGGTATTTGGAATATTATTTTTTTAAATCATACTTTACATTTCTTTAAACTATTAATGTTTCGGTATGCATAAAAGCTAAAACATTCTTTTCTTTCACTAAAACACAAACAGAAACAATTTTAAACGTGTTCTCTGTTTTTGGCAATTTTTCATGTAAAATGTTATTTGTTTACTTGTACTCATCTTGAAAAATGGCTGAAAAATTAACTACCAATGTTGTTATATGTTTCTTTAAGTACACATATGCACGTCTTTCTTTAAGTACACATATACACATCTTTTCAATCTCATCATTCAACGTTGACTAAGATTTGTTTGCGTGGTTGTTCGTACGTCTGATGATATGACCTGTACTCTATGTCAGGCATTTGTGGAGTGTGATATTTTAGCTATATTAAATTATATGTGCGTTGCCGCCTTTATATTTATTTTTATTCAAAAGAAAGAATTATTCGACAGTTAACGGTTTATGTTTTACGCTATACAATAACGTTTAACATACTATTATCTACCCCTGAACTTTCCTACGGAGATTTATCATTGAGGGTCGGCAATTTTGAGCGCTTAAGTCTGACCTAGATAAAGTAATTTTAAAAAATGCGCATATTTCTTTTGTTCGGACTTTCTCTGGCGATTCAAATAAAAATAATTATTTTTAAATTTTCATTCAGGCGCGCCTCAAACCATTTTTATATGTTATCTTATTTAAGTTTAATTACTTAATTATTACGCAGCGTTGACAATGTTTACTCCCAGTCTCGCGCTAGCTCGTGCAAAGAGACACTTCCGGCAAACAAATGGCTGATTTTACAATGAAAAATGTAGAGAATTATAAACTCGGCGCAGCTTAAAATACATCGTGATTGCTAAAAAGTATTATTCCAACTTGCTTGCAATTTTTTCAATCTACAAAATAAACTCTATTTTATACGAATACGGCAGACAGGTTTTCTTTCATAACCTTTTTACCCGTTTCAACAAAATCTGACATACTCTAAGTTTTCTTACGGTGTGATTTCATTCCCATAATTTCCAATTAACTTTATTACACAGACAAAAATATCTGCAGATATAAATTCTACAGATTAAATGACAGAGAATCTGCAAAACATTTGGTTATGTTAAAAATTAAAAGTTTGTCAGTTGTTATGCAAACAAATGTTAAGCATTTTAATCATCATGTTTCGCTTATGTGTATGACTGTTCATAACCATTGTTATTAAGCAATTAAGATCAAAGAAAAGTGTTTAATCTCTGCTAAACTCGCATTCACTGATCGACTAGTCACTAGTCATTAAAAAATTTATGACAACAACAAAAAACGCAACCACCCGAGAGCGGGTTATTCGGTTTTACCGCCTGTACGTAGGACATAGAATGTTTGCTAAAGGAATATGTAAATTCTCAACCACCCCAAAAGTAGCAAGGATTAAGATTGTGCTATTCGGTTTCTCTGCATGACATATTCCCCGTGATGGTTGGGCATGATGTTTAAATTTTGCACGTGATTGTTACCGCCGTAACCAACTCATAATGTTGGCCAAAAAGACGCCAATAGTTCGGTCTAAATTGCCCACCCCTACCCTAAAAATTCCCAATTCGGCATGGTGTGGCAAGGGAATTCTACACACTGACACCCAATCTACCCTGCCCTTTTTATGATTTATTGTTTAACTTGTTTTCGTCCTTAATATAAAATGAAACATTTGCGCTTGAAGTTAATTATTGGTTAATAATCAGACAATCAAAAAGAAATTTTGTGCTTTCCTGATCATGTATATGATCTAATTGTTATCTTTCTGTTGTCTGTTAACTTTCATGGTTCTCTTGTCGAAGGTTTAACGAATTGAAACCATTTGCAGTAGTGTTTCTACTAGTAGAAAGTGTCAATGTCTGCCAAGTAAACACTAATTCTATGGTCATGTTTTCAAACGTTTTTCACTTTATGCTTAATCAGCTCAATTCTCTTGTTGCACATGGTTGTGAATCATTTGCTGATCATAAATGTGAGACAGTTTTCAATAGCGTTAATAGGCGATTGGCATTTAACAACTCAACGGACCAATTGAAATTTTTACAGGGCACAGATATCTACAGGCACTTAGGAGACATTATTAGAGAGTATCTAAGAGATATCACATTTTAATGCCGAATGAATGTTGCTAATAAATTGATAAAAATTATTTTAATAGTCGGCACCCTTTTTGCCATGGTTACCAGAACATTGATTTTTACTTCCTCGCTTAAACCCAATATTTAAAAAATTAAATAACAAAGTGAAGTATGTCAATAGATAAAATTCTGTCAAAAATTGCTGACAAAAGTACGTCTCCAGAGACTAATATAATGACGTCTTTATATGTTAATTAAACTGCCATTTCCACATTTCTATAGACAAATTAGTTTTACGAGACATCATTGTTTGACAAAGCACCAAAGTTTCTCCCAAGTCAAGTTCCTGTGTTTAGTCTGTAAATGGACTTAAATGGACACATTAAAGTATACAATAAACAGTTTACTTCTTTATATCATGTCCATAGAATACACGATAAGAAACAATGATGCTCTCACATGTTGCGATCAAATATTGTTATTGTTGTTAATGGAGGTTTGTGTTAATATTTTCTTGTAGAAGGTAAACAAGCTGCATTGTTTAAAAACATGCAGTAACACGATTATAACATTTAACTTGAATAAAAACATTACAAATTCCATTTACATGAAATGTGTTGTTTGGTCGATTACGGTTAGGCGAGCAATTGCCATTGTTTAGTCCATTTCAATCCACAAATACATTATCTTCGTCTCTGAGACCGCTTGGTCAGACCTTCTAGGTGAGTTCATCTATCAATATCATGTCTAGCTTTCTCACACTTTAACCAAAATGACTGACAAAGGGGAAGATATCCTCCGAAGCAAACGGGCGAATTCACCTATGAAAATTACGATATTTCCACACGCCAACAGAGATAAACTTACAATCCACCTTAGGTTGCCAAAGAACATTATATGACATTTTCTTCCAGATCGTTTTGTCAGAAAATAGTTCTGCCAGATAAAAACAAATTAAAGTTAAAAGGGTTCCAGTGTACTAATCTTTCAGAATTAAATTTTTTGATGCTGTTATTGATTGATCGATTGATTATTATGTAACGTAACATCGGCAATATTGCCGCCTTATCGATTCAATGTTGACACTGTTTGCCAAGGATGATAGTCGCATTCGGTTGAATGAAGAACCATTTTGTCAATTCTCGTAAGTACTCTAAAACTACTTGATAAGTTAAAACCTAGCTTAGCTAGACGGCTTCTTTAAGTATTTTACCAGATACGTCCGACATAGTTATCACAGACCCACACACACATACATTTATAAGTATTAGCACCTATTTCCTTAAAACAAGAAGATATCTCACAAACACCAAGTTTTAAACGATTGATGATGGAAACAGAGAATTATTGTTATTACTTTATTCATTATTATGATTATTAATATTATATTATATGGGGACACAATCAACTGACGTTAGGGATAGAAAGACGTTAGATTTTTGTGTGTAACACCCCGAAAAGGGAAGATAACCAATTTCGCGTCAAACATTCGAATGCACCTTTTTTTTTTACTTTAATAGTAATGTGAACACATGTTTTTATTTTGCTTATTTTAAAGCCATCTCAGGTAATTTCTTTATCCAATTTCTTCGTGAATAGTCAGACCTAAACGAGTCAAACCAAACCATTGATTTTCGAAATGACGGGCTGATAAACATCTCCATAACAGAAAAACGCGGTTGATGATATCATTAGAATACTGGATACTTCTAAAGCGACAGGTCCAGACAAGATACACCCTTTGAGCTTTATAAAGAAGGAGCATCTATACTTTATGATCGTCTTCGTAAATTATTTCAGTTATCATTACAAAAATTAATATTCCCTTCTGATTGGTAAAAAGCAATGTAAGCCCTGTCCTGATATAGGTAACTATCGCCCGATCTCTGTACTTATCGTAATAGAAAAGGTAATGGAGCGTTGTATTTACAAACAGTGTATAATTAAGGCTCGATAATAATGTTATAACTTCTCACCAATCTGGATTTACTTAGGCGATTGTGCTATCAACCAATTATAAAATATAGCACATGCATTTGGTAGGGCTTCAGATGAAGTCAACGAAACCAGCGTAATAGTATGATGTCAGTAAACAAGTACAGAATTAGTAAACACCGGTAACCCTGTGATAATCCTAGCAGCTTCCAATTGCAACTGTCCTGGTCATTTAAGGAAAAATGTAAAAAAAGGAAAAGGAAAAAATAGTAATTTTAAACAAAGAAATTAAAGGCATTTATGTAATGAATCATGCCAGGATAAAAAATCTTGCTTATGGGCTGTGAATGTTATCGGGGACTTTCAATTCCACACTAGTGACAAAGACCAAGTGACAGTAATAAATATTTATTTTATCTGATTCGCGGCCAAATTTATCAACCTTTTCTCTTAATCTTTCTCTTGTTCAAATATCTTTCCTGAATTGACTGTGACAACACGTTTTATTAATGCTTGTCATATCATTGTAGCTTTTTTTGTTGGAATGCACCCCTTGGTTATCTGAAGAGTGTACTGATGAAAACTTTGCACATTTCATCTACATAAATAGTTAGCATAACATGCACGTACTTACGATATATACCCATTTGGTATTTTTTGTATTTTTGAATGCAAATAAGTGACATGAAAGTCGTCACCGTCACATTGAAAAATTCGTAAACTTGGAATACAAACATATGATAGTAAAATAAGTGATAAAATATAAAAAAAGGTGAATAAAGTAAAAATTCTGTGATTAAAAGAATATTCCGACGGTCCATTAAGTTACGGGAACTTCAAGACTTAAGTATTTGTATCCTACATAATCTGTATATTTTATTGCTGGTAATATATCAACCAATTATATACTGCCTCCCATAATAGTAATACTTTTTACTAACAATGTCCACAAGATCCCGAATGTTGTATTAGTTAAGAAATAATACTGTAAATGCAAGTTGCGTTGAATAAATGGAAAGTTCACAATAGAAAAACCAAATTCATATCTCATGCCGTAGACACTCTCATTGATAATGTCTACTTGTAGATCAATATACGAGGCAAACGTGTTGTATTTACTAATTCAAATTTTAATTTAAAACTTAAAAAAGGTTTGAACATCGAGTGTTCATCATAAATAAAATTTCCAGAAGCAAATACATTTTGATAAATTAAAAAAAAACTAAATGTGGAATGGGTTGTTATCTTTCCAATATTATTCCTTGTCCAATTTTTTGTAACATACCATCTGAGTGGTAATAATAATAAATAGAAACATGTAGACATTCAGCATTCCAAGAAGTTTCATTTGCTTTTAACAGGGGTGTTACATGTACCTGCCTAATTGGTCTAGTTAAGAAACAAAATGAATTCGAAGATACTAAAAGGCCGAAGGGAAATCGGTATGTCAAAATCAGGCAAGAGCAAGCGAAAAAAACGAACGAATGACAAACAGGGCGACTTCAAACTGCATTGTTTGTAATAGATTTCAATTAAAAGTTTTGTCTGATAGTCTAGCTTTAGTAGTGCTTCATCAACCGTTAATTACAATAATCTTCCCCTTTTTTCCGTAACACTGCATTTCCACTTTCTGGTTACGAGAAAATATTAGCGTATTCAAATTGGTGTTGTCGTTTATTGTGCAAGGGGAATTGAAATTGTGTTATTAATGTTTGGTATGGATTGTTAAACATTCGTAGAAATCAATAATGAACAGACAAAATCATGATTAACCAAGATAACATTTAGCGAGCACTATGTACATTTAATCCTTTTGAACTCGCTTTTAGGTATTTTCTTGTGTAAACTACTTGATCAATTTGCTCCAAATTTGCAGTTTCCAACCCCTAGGGGTTGTACTACAGTGTATTGATAAATTAATCAACATTATCGCTCATAAACCAAGAAGATAACTATGACTAAAAAGGTTTAGCGAAACTACTTGGCAAATTGGTAGACACCTAATTGGATAGGTGCTTAAATGGCCGCTTCTAAATGTTAAATAAATATTGTGATTATGATATGCTATATATTCGTTTAAAGGAGTAACCTCTCGTCAATTGTGTATCTGACATCGATCCTCAAGCGCCACAAGATAGCATTAGTATTTTCACATCAAGAACAATTTCTATGTACCATTTGATTGTTGTAGAACCAATGAAACTAAAAATTTTGTTGAATTTTCTTTTATATACATTATTCAATACAAAAAATATAAACTATACTCTATGTCAGAGTTTGTTGGAACGGGTAAAAACGTTATGAAAGAAAAAATGTCTGCCGTATTTGTATAAAATATCGTTTATTTTGTAGATTGAAAAAAGTGCAAGTAAGTTGCAATAATACTTTTAAGCAATCAAAATGTATTTCAAGCAGCGCCGAATTTTAAATTCTCTACGGGGATTTTACATTGTAAAGTCAGCCATTTGTTTGCCGGAAGTGGCTCTTTGCACGCGCTAGCACGAGACTGGGAGTACACATTGTCAAAGCTGCGTAATAATTAAGTAATTAAGCTAGAATACGATACATGTAAAAATCGTTTGAGGCGCACCTGAATGGAAATTTCAGACCGATTCTTCTTATATGAATCGCAAGAGAAGGTCCAACAAAAGAAATGTGCGCATTTTTTAAAATTACCTTATCTAGGTCAAAATTAAGCACTCCCACCCAAAAAGTAGATGGCCGATCCTTAATGTTAAATCTCCGTAGAGAAATTCAGGGACAGCTAATAGTACGTAAAAAGTTATTTCATAGCTTAAAACATAAACCGTCAACTGTCAAACGAATAATCCAAATTCTCTCTTTTGATTGAAAATAAATACAAAGGCGTAAACGCACAAATAATTTTATAAAGCTCGAAAATCACACTCCACAAAAGCCGGACATAGAGTATAATAGGTATTAGCATTCATTTTAATCCAAATTCTAGGGCCAAATATGTGACTGAACGACCCTCGTAGAATTGTGGGGAAAATTAAGCAGCACGTAACCTCAGAGGAAGATGGGATTCCGCATGTTAATGAATTAAACCAAGAAAATATTTCAAGGTTTTACAGATTACTGATACAATTTATCATACACATATCAACGATAATGCATTGCTGATTGAAAGATTGTTTCTGGTTAATATTAGTGATGATGTTTTATATCCTGCAGATAATACCCACCAACAATTAACAGAGGCGCTGTTGTAAAAACTCATCACAGGTTAATATAGAGAGAAAATGAGAACAACATTTGTTGGCAAATTTATTGAAGTTATTAAGCTCTGATCAGTTACAAAAGTTTTCCTATTTGAGCTAATACTATCCATTTAACTGATAAACGCCCAACTGCGGTATTAAAGTAAGACATTACTTTGAATAGTATTCAGTACATTTGCGCAAATTGGATGAAAATTTGAAGCTAGGATCTCTAAAGTGTCTCTCTTGGGACTGACTGCAATGTTTAATTATCTGATGCTTTATGACGTTTTTGTCTAGCTCGAGGAAATAAACCAAAATAATGTTACGTTTTGGCTCATCTGACCCAATTGTTTCTTTAGGCTACTTTAAGCACCTGACGTTTAACGTTCGTGTGTGATCTTCACTTAAACTACATGGCCAGTTGAAAACAATATTAGGTCCTGGGATTTTCTTTCGAATATTAGCCCGAGGTCCTAGAATTATATCAGAGATGACCGCTGAACATTATTTAATCCACGAAATAGGCAGGAAGTCCTTAAAATATTCTCCAAAAATTACTTTACTATTCCCAAGATTTTTGGTTTTTCCAACAGCCACAATTTAAAAACGTATGTTATAAAAAGTAAAATATATCACATCAAACAAAATTTCAAACATAAGTTATTACAACCTTCAATGCTTAAAGTAAAAGATAAACAATTAATTATTCGTTTAACATTTAAACTAAGAAAGAAATTTATTCCTTCTCCAAAATGTTTATTAGAACTTTTATTTAATGAAACTACCACTACAAAACTATCTTGAGATTGAAGTGCAATAAATGAATAATAATATTCATGTCCTTAGGTGCTGATTTGATATCAGTTTTTATGCCGATGCTTTGATATCTCCATTTTTATATCGCTAAAATGATTTATGTAGAGAATCTTACAATGTTAGCCATTGATAATCTTATTTTTTTTACAATCGAGATGGTCAAAAGTTAACGTTCCATTTCTGGCCTTGACGAGAAATGTGAAGGTTTAACTATCGAGATTGTAGAAAATACGCTTAATAACGTTTTAACTCTGTATAAGAATTTGTTTCTCTAATTTTCAATTGGGGTTGCTTCTTTAAATGCACATATATAAAAATCACAATATCTATGCAAATTGCAAGATTACCAATGTTGAATATATATGGTGAGTTTTGGTATACTTTTCAAGGAACCTCTCATCAGTAGCATTAGAACCAAAATGTAGAAAGTCCAAAATCCAAACATAGTAAAAGATGTACTGAAATCCAAGTAAATCGAAACAGGAAACAAAATCTGACTACAGGTACAACTACTATTGCAACACGTTTCGACGCCTTTCCGTTTTTATTGCTTTAGAATTTAAACAAATGTAGCAGACTAAGTTCAGTCCAACATTGTTTAATAAATTTCATGCCAGACATTGTCAAGTCTGACAACTGGGCTGATTAATTACCTCGTGGACCCCTTCAATTACTATTACCGGATTGGAAAATGAACAATGCGGCAGGGTATCTTTAGCTTTCCCTCACCGGACCACCATAGTTCATCCCGATTTTTTTTATTAGGGTCCGCATTGTTCATAGATATATTTTCGTTTTCAGCTTTTGATGGATAGCGTGTGTCGCATTCGTCTTGATCTCGAGATAATTTGCGGTGTCTGTTAATATGTCCCTTTGATTTCCTCTCCCCTCTTCCTCTTCAAACGGATTTATATTTCTAACCTTATTAGGCGAAGGTTTAAAAATCTATAGTGTTTACAATAAAATAATAAAGTCCCAATATCACTGTGAGAACGGGAGCACGTATGATGTCTGTAATACAAATATTTCATAGCATAATTTATTATATAAGGTCTTTGATAGTTGTAGAAATGCAGTGTAATTGAAGGCGTATCAACTGTACTATGAAAAGTCCGAAGTCTTAAATTTTGACGTTTAGTACTGTCATTAATTCCAAGGTTTTTTGATAAATAAACAATATTTGAATAACTAAAGCATAAAGTGACAGTTTATATAAATCAGATCCACGTTGTTATTTAACTTTGTTAATAATGTATATTGTCAAGACATCATCAATTTATTATCGTATTACGTAACTTTCATTTGATGCGGGATAATTTTGGAACTAGTAAGGAATAATGAATATAATTAATGCTTGATCGTCTTTTCAGTATAGAAAGGAGCTAAAGATATCTAGATACTTGAAGTTTACTTGGACAGATGAACTTCAAAATTGATAATAAATACTTTTGATTGTATATTTATAAAATAATCATTCTTTTGGTTTTATATAACAATCTTAATATGGCAGTATTTGATGTCCTTTCTTTGTGTGGAAAACATCTTTGTGTTTAGAAGACATTTATATTATGTACAAACGTTGAAGTTTTTCTTTTCTAATCTTTTTTTATATATATCTACTTCCAAACAAGGGGGCTTCTATAGAAATTAGCAAAAAGTTACAAGTCGTTCCGATTTGCTGTAAAACCACAACAAATTATACTATAATTGTAGATCGCCTACATGGAAACATGGAAGTGCAAATAATTTCAATTCTCTATGTTAAGTTTTTTAATATTGTAAAGAAAAGTTTTTTTTGGATAATTGTCATGTTGGAAAATTAGCGCATGTACATGTATATAATGTAAAAAGAATTAAATATTTCTATAGTTGTGAAGATTTTACCACAAACTAATAGCCATATTGCCCCTATGGTACTTTCTAATTACAAGTGTTTACTAAAAGGAATTGGAAGATACCAAAGGGCAGACAGAAATCCTTAAGTCGGAAGACAGACAAGAAAATGGCCAACAAAAAAGAAACGAAAGACAAACACTACACTGAAACGAAAGATGGAGTAATACAAACCCCACAAAAACCAGGGTTAG